>CABHPQ010164739.1:0-56483 GCA_902168405.1 Peromyscus aztecus | reverse complement strand
CACACACACACACACACACACACACACACACACACACACACACACACCTATGAAAAATGAGAATTCACTGCCAGTCTACAGCATGTTAGCAAAAGCAATTATAAGGCTGTTTTCTCTTTTTGGAAGAAAGGAAAATGTCTGAAATTCACAATATTTATATTTTTCCTAGTATGTAACAAACAAGAATAAAATATTTATGTGTGATTTTTGAATCCAAATGGAAGTATTTCTCAATTTGATATGCTCAGGTTTCATTTCTGAAGTATTCTGAGTTCCAAGTAAAGAACGATTCACAGAATTTCCCTGTGTAATTGATTTATTTTCTATTCATGTAGAACAAAATTGCAAATGCAGTTTCATTCATAGGACATTTTCATTTGTTTTTCTGAAAATTAGTTCCAAGTTTCTGCCCAGTGAGGAAAGTTGACACCATGAGCATCTTACAGCACACTGCTTGTGCTTAGCTTATGCCACAATGGAGACAATATTCCACAAGTTCCCTCAAAGCACTTCTTTTTTGAAAGAACTGTTTCTGCCTTTGAACTCAGATTATTAAAAAAATAGCTTCAACTCAATGAGATTTCATGACAATAATCATAATAGCCTATACAGTCATCATTACACAGATAAATTGTATTGGGCAATTGAAGGTACTAGGGAAACTAAAACCTGGTAGGGAAAGAATTCATTCAACTTCCAGAATTTCTTCGTTTTACTTTTAAAAAATTCAAGACATTTACACTCTTAGTATATCCCATAAATTTGGTTACAGGAATAAAAATAAGTATTTTAATAATTTTTTTTATTTTTGGTTTTTCAAGACAAGGTTTCTCTGTGTAGTTTTGGTGTCTGTCCTGGATCTCACTCTGTAGACCAGGCTATCCTAGAACTCAGAGAGATCTGCCTGGCTCTGCCTCCAAAGTGCTGGGATCAAAGGTATGTGCCACCACTACCCAGCCTTAAAAAGAAGTATTTTATTTAAATTAATTCTGCAGCATAGGTTTTTTATGATTATTGCTTTTTTGCAGACATAATCTTATTCTTTAGTAACTCTAAGTTCTCTCTTTGCTTCTGGCACTATCAGTGTCTTTATAAAATAAATCATGTATTCTCATGTATATATTTTTAGAATATTTCCAATGTAAGTAAACATGGAGATAATTTAAATGCAGAGATGTTTTGAGAAACACCACTTCACTTTTCAGATTTTTTGATGCAGGATGTGCCTGGGAAGTTCTCTGGTTAAAAAAAAAAAAAAAAAAAAAAAAAAAAAAAGGTTTGAGGGAAATCCTTCCTGAAAGAGTCCTGTGGGGAAGGGAGTGGGAAAAAAGAGGAGGAAAAAAGGAAATAAACAAGCAAGTCAGCAAAGCTCAATAAATTTTCTTCTACCTGCTGACATCCAACTACACCAGCGTTGTTTGCTGAAAATGCCTACTTTTTTCCATGGTATAATTTTGTCTTCTTTTCCAAAAATTGGGGGTCTATAGCTGTGTGGATTTACATGTGATGCTTTGATTTGATTCCATTAACCCACCTGTCTGTTTTTTAAGCCAATACCATGAGGTCTTTATTACTATATCTCTGTAGTAGAGCATGAAATCAGGGATGTTGATACCTCCAGAAGCTCATTTATTGTTCAGGATTGTTTTAACTATCCTGGGTTTCTTTTCCATATAAAATTGAGTATTATTTTTTTAAGGTCTATAAGGAATTGTTTTGGGATATTAAGGGGATTCTGTTGAATCTGCCTATTGATTTTTGAAAGATAGCCATTTTTACTATGTTAATTCTACAGATTCATCAGCATGCGAGATCTTTCCATCTTCTCATATCTTCTCTATTTTCTTCAAAGTCTTGATGTTCTTCTCATACAGGTCTTTCAATTGCTTGGTTAGAATTATATCACAATATTTTGAAATATTTTATATTATTTGTGGCTATTGTAAAGAGTGTTGTTTCCATGATTTTTTCTCTGTCATTTATCATTATTTGTATATAAATCCAGATATAATGAACCTGATAAAAGAGAAAGTAAGAAAGCTTTGAATGCATGGGTACAGGAGACACCTTTCTGAATAGAGGACACCAAGATTGACAATTAATTAATGGGTCCTCATGAAACTGAAAAGCTTTAGTAAGGCAAACAATACCATCAATAGGATGAAATGGCAGCCTGAAGAATGGGAAAAGATCTTCACCAACCCCACATCTGACAGAGGGCTGATCTCCAACATATACACAGAATTCAAAAAACTAGGAATAAAATAAACAAACAAACAAAAATCAAATAATCAAATTAAAAAATGGGGTGCATATCTAAACAAGAATTCTCAACAGAAGAATCTCTAATGGCCAAGAAACACTTAAAGGAATATTCAACATTTTTAGCCATTAGGGAAATGCAAATCAAAATGACTCTGGGATTTGATCTTACACATGTCAGAATGGCTAAGATCAAACACACAAGTGAAAACTGATGCTGGAGAGGATATGGAGTAAGTGGAACACTTCTCCATTGCTAGTGGGAATGCAAACTTGTACAGCCACTTTGGAAATCAATATTGTGATTTCTGAGAAAATTGGGAATTGATCTACCTCAAGATCCAGCTATACCACTCTTGGACATATACCCCAAAGACATTCAATAATGCTGCAAGGACACTTGCTCAACAATGTTCAAAGCAGATTTATTTGCTATAGCCAGAAACTGGAAACCATCTAGATGTCCTTCAACTGTAGAATGTAAAAAGAAAATGTGATACATTTACATAATGGAGTATTACTCAGATGTGAGAAAATGACATCATAAAATTTGAAGGCAAATGGAAGAAACTAGAGAAAAATCATTCTGAATGAGGTAAGCCAGATACAGAAGGATAAACATGGTGTGTAATAATATATAAGTAGATATTACCCAGGCTGTGGTGGTGCATGCCTTCAATCCCAGCACTTGGGAGGCAGAGGCAGGTGGATCTCTTTGAGTTTGAGGCAAGCCTGGGCTACAGAGTGAGTTCCAGTAAAGGTGTCAAAGCTACAAAGAGGAACCCTGTCTCAAAAAAAATTGATATTAGCTGGGTAAGGGCAGCACAGAGATTGTGGCAATGCCAAACCAATGACTGGTCCAGCCTGAGACCAACCTGTGTGGCAAGAGTGAGCCTGCACCTGAAAGTCCCTGGAGTTCCAGGTCCCAGAGGTTGAAAGTCTTAGAGACCAAAGACAAAACCAAACATGACTGGAGAAAAAAAAATATTTCATGTAATGATGCCTAATGATATTCTACACATAGATTAATGCTTAGCTTAGTTGTCATCAGAGAGGTTTAATCCAGCAACTGATGAAAACAGCTGCACAGACCCACAGTCAAACATTAGGTTGAGTTTGTGGAATCCTACGGAAGAAAGGCAGGCAGGATCGTAGGAGCCAGAGGGCTCAAGGACATCACAAGAAAAACCAATGAATCAAATAACTTGAGCTCTTAGGAGCTCAGAAAGACTAAATTGACAAGCAGGGAGCCTGCATGGGACTGACCTAGGCCCTCTATATAAATGCTGCAGTTGTATAGTTTGGTCCTCATGTGGGACTCCTAACAGTGTGAGTAGTTACTATCTCTGACTCTGCTGCTGGCTTCTAGGGCACTATTCCTCTTACTGGGATGCCTTGTTCAGTCTTAATACAAGGGGAGGTGCTTACTCTTACTGCAGCTTGATATGCCATGGTTTGTTGATATCCATGGGAGGTCTGACCTTTTCTGAACAGAAAAGGATGAGAAGTAAATTGACGGGAGTAGAAGGGATACTGGGTGGGTAGGATGGGAGGAAAGGAAGGAGGGAAAACTGTGGTTGGGAAGTAAAATACATAAATAAATTTAAAAAAATATTTTTTATCAGCAAAAGATTGACAGGGAGAGCAAGGAAAAAGGATTTTTTTTCCATATTGTACCTTTGGCCATAAGCCTCTTGTCATCTAAGAACTGATTGGAGGTTTCATTCTGTTTTGCTGTTGCTATTTTCCAAACTATTGGGCTGAGGGTAGGCTTATCAAGAAACAAAAAAGGCCTGAAAGTATGAATTCTTAAATTTGGTTAAGAGGTGTCTATGGGTAATATGTGTGTGTGTGTGTGTGTGTGTGTGTGTGTGTGTGTGTGTGTATCATTCAATTAAGAATAATTGAACATGACTTAATAGATATTGAGTGTTTAAATCCAAAAGAACTGAAGCTTGACACAGCTGTTACCATATGAGTATTAGTTTGGGGGATTACAGGAAAGTAGAGATGAAGCTAGGTCTGTCTTGTTGCACTGCTTTCCATAAACTGCACCTATCACCAGGTACAGCGCCTATCCCCCCATACTATCTTTGTGTCCATGATGAATCCAGACATGCTTTAAAAAGATCATAGAATTGACTTGGAGATTAGATTGTAATCCTGGATTTTAAAGTGCCTTTCAGTTGCTTAATGAGATTTATTTAAAAGCACTGTCTCACAGAAATATATGACAAGCATATTAAGAGAAATCCTATCCCCAAGAAGTACATACAGACTTAAAAAAACAGTTGAATAAAGAAAGGTTTAGATGACTCATGGATGATTGCTCCAGGGTATTTCAGAAGCACTTATTAGTAATAGATACATGGGGTGCATTGTCAAGTAATGGCTGGAACAAGGCAGTGAATTATTCTGTGGTTTGACCCCCTTTGTCTGTTCTTAACACTTTAATGAAAAATGAAGCTACATATTGGTTTTGTATCGGCAGGTCCCTCTGAGGCAGCACAGTAGTGTTTAAGCCAAGTAATTGGGCAGTCACTGTGTCCCTAATTAGTTTTCCTGGCAAAGGGTGCTGTTTTATTTGTGGCAGGACAGCAACCTCCTTCTTGTCTCAGTATGGTAGCTAAAAAACTAACTTTGTTAAGAAACTATTGAAAGTTAGTTGATACAGTACCATTTAAATGCTAGAAAAATGGACTTGATGAAAAATAAATAATATACCTATATTTCATAATTCAGTACTAATTTTGTCTCATTGAATTAAAAAAAATAGTGTCTGAGGATACGATTTAGTTAGGAAAGTGCTTTCTGTTCAAGAATGAAGATGTGAAATTCCAATACCAAGTACCCATGGATTGGGAGAGTCTGGTTCAGTGAGCAATCTTATCTCAAGGGAATGAGACAGAAAGAGATAAAGAAGATATGAAGAAGTTTCCTTTTATCACCTCTGTAGTCAAAGACAAGAGCATAGATTCACTCAAAGAATCAAGTGCTTGCAACACGCACATCCGCATCCACACATAAACACATAAACAAATAAATAAATAATACATATATTTTAATTTACCATGTTTGCTTTATCTCTTCATGTACTAATTAAATTTTTCATTTTGTGGGGCATGTGGGAAACGCTGAGTGAATGAATTCCTAAGTGAATGCATCCTGTTGACAGGGCATGACCATTTCAGTACTCTAGCCTCAGACCCATAGGGAATGTGTATAAACCTTCCCTTCTGAATCATGAATGGATGTTGAGAGTCTATGCAGAATATCCTCACCCCAGCTTTCTCCCCTCACTCAAGATATATACAACCTGAAGAGCATCACCTGTATCAGTGATTATCTGCCTAGTGTTGTAGCCCAAGGTTTCCTAGGGATTGTACCCAGCAGGACTGAATAAGAGGTTGATTGGGCCAAGGGACTGGGTACCAGGTGTTTGTAAGGGTCTACATTTGACTGTACTAGCGAGGGGGAGGTCTTTTGCTCCACTCCTTGGCATTGTTATAAACAGACCTATGGAATAAATTTCTGGGCTGGTGGATAAGGATCCAGGCCTGCTGGAGTCTATCCTACATTTCTCTCTGTTTCTCTCCTCTCTATTTCTTCTTTTTTTTCACATTTTTTAAAATTTATTTTATAATTTAATTTAATTTTACATATCAGCCACAGATTACCCTGTCCTCCCTCCTCTCCCCCCTTCCCCCAGCCTACACCCCATTCCCATCTCCTCCAGGGCAAGGACTCCTCTGGGGATTCAGCTCAGTCTGGTAGATTCAATCCATGCAGGTCCAGTCCCCTCCTCCCTTCGCCCAGGCTGAGCAAAGTGTCCCTGCATAGGCTTCAGGTTCCAAACAGCCACCTTATGCACAAAGGACAGGTCTTGGTCCCATTGCCTAGGGGCCTCCATTCCTTGAACAATGTTATGTGAAATATCTGTCATAGGAAATGATTTCATATAAATACTTACCTTTGTATTTAGTTATTAATTACTCTCTAATACCTGTAGGTTTATTATGCACTAAATGTGGCCTAAGCTCCTGTCTATATTTTTCTCAGTTGTAGATGAGAACCAGCATCTTTTATTTCTTATTATTTCCAACAATTTTTAAACTTAAATATATTGTGATCATTTTCTTCCCCACTTCCAAGTTCATCCAGATCCTCTCCTTCTCTCTACACATCTAACTTTAAGTTCTTTCTCAAAATAAAAAGTGAAAAACAAAAAAGACACAAAATATCAAAAACCCATGCAACAGTAGAACACCAGAAACCTAGAAAACAAATGACATCATCACTTAAAGCTCAAAAACCATCCACCAAATTCTAACAAAATAAAAGCATGTGAGTGCATAGTGTGTGACCCACACATAAAAAAGTGAGAAGAAAAGCAAAAACAAAAAACACACAAAAAAACTGTGATGTCCATTATTTATTGGTCACCTACCTTGAACTCTGTGCTAGAGTGGTTGATATACCCAGGGTCTTTCTATTGGAGCAAATCGATTTTCCCTCTCCCAGAAGGTATAAAAGACCTTTATACCTTAGCCTTTACCCTAGTGACAGGGTATCCATTCATTCATATATTTTAAAAAATAGAACAAGATAAAATATAATAACATGTAACAAGAAACTATCAAATCAATGTTGGACAGGACAAAACAACAGAAAGGAAAGAGCCCAAGACATGACATAGAGTCAGAGACCCACTCTTTCATATGCTCAGAAATCCCATAAAAATACTAAACTGGAAGCCATAAACTGGAAACCTGTGCAGGTCCTGTGCATGCTGCTATAGTCTCTGTGAGTTCATATGAGTGTAGCTGAAGTTATCTCCAGTCCTGCCCAGGCCTGCAGTCACTCAGACCCAAATAAATACACACAGGCCAATATTATTTAAAACTGCTTGGCCATTAGCTCAGACCTACCACTAACTAGCTCTTATACTTAAACTCAGCCCATTTTTGTTAATCTAGATGTTGCCACATATTCCATGGCTTTACCTCTGTGCCTGTTGTATGCTGCTCCCTGCATGGCGGGCTGGCGTCTCCTGACTCAGCCTTCTTCTTCCCACAATTATTTTCTCTGTTTGTCCCGCCTATACTTTCTGCCTGGCTACTGGCCAATCAGCACTTTATTTATTAACCAATCAGAGCAACACATTCAAAGAATACAGAACATCCCACAGCACTTTCCCTTTTCTTTTTTTCAAAAAGGAAGGTTTTAACTTTCACATAGTAACATTACATATAACAAAACAATTATCAAGCAAGAATTATAGAATATCTAGTCTATTTGTATTTGGCAAAATTAAAGAAGATATCCTATCTATCCTATATTTGTGAGTCTAAGGTTTCATATCTAACTTATCTTTGATCATAACTAAGGAAAATTGTAACTATCTAGGCTTCAACTACATCAAAGACCCCAGAAGGATATAATATTACCTGAAAAATGGGAGAAGTACACAGCAACTTTCAGGCATCTTTTGAGAGTAGACAGAGACAGCTGTCAGCCTGAACAGTTATCCAAAGTTCCTTTGTAAAGTTGGGGCATCTGTCTTCAGACCACAAGCCTAGAGTCTCTCAGTCACTTCTCCATGTCCTGTAGAGTGTCTGGCAGTTTCCTCTGTGAAGCAGGAACCTGAAGGACCATCTTGCCAAGTCAAGTTCAGTGGTCACCTTCCTATGAGTCCTGCATGTCCACTCGATCAAGCAGTCCAGGCAAGAACAGTTTCTTGCCCAAATGGCTACTTTTGCCAAGAAGATAAACTCCATATAGAGTGTCTTCGATACCAATCCTCCTCTCTGAAGTAAATCGGTGATGCCGGGAGCAGACATGTCTCACTATCCAGAAAGTCGAAATTGTTAAAACATTTTAAATGACATATTCTGTAGGTCTTTGAAGGGTTTGAAGATTACCTATCTATCTGAAATATATCTATGTATACCTAGAAAACTTAACTAACATGGCTACAAGTTTGACAATCATAGAAGACTAATTATTAATCTGTATTTCTTAATTATCCGTTACAATTCAAATGCTTTACATAAACATAATACCTCAAACAAGAGTAGAAATATATATTAAACAAAATTAAGTTTAAACTTGTATCAATAAACTAAAATCCATAGCAATGTAAAACATTTCTAAACAAGTTGTTACTCTTTAAAAGTAGGTTCATTAATCTACCCTTTCATCATATCATATCTATATCTGAATGTGTTACTCTGATTGGTTCATAAATAAAGTGCTAATTGGGTAGTAGCCAGGCAGGAACTATAGGCTGGGCAAAGAGAGAGAAGGCTGGGAAGTAGAAGACTGAGTCAGGGAGCCACTGCCAGCCACCGCCATGAGAAGATGTTAAAATACCAATAAGCCATGACCGGTGTGGCAAGGTGTAGATTTATAGAAATGGGTTAATTTAAGATATAAAAACTAGATAGCAAGAAGCCTGAGCCATTAGGCCAAACAGTTTAAATAATATAAGTGTCTGTGTGTTTATCTGAGTCTGAGTGGCTGCCGGCCTGGGCAGGACTGGAGATAGCTCCAGCTACATATGAGATATGCTTCTGTTGCTTTAGAGGTCCTTGTTTCTTGGTGTCCACCAGATCCTAAGGCTCTTACATTCTTTCTTCCTTGCATTCTGTGGGATTACCTGAGCTCTGGTGAGAGGGATTTGATGGAGATGTCCCATTGAGGATTGAGTGTTGCAAGGTCTCTCACTCTGTGTGGGATCTGACTTTAGGCCTCTATATTTGTCCCCATCTGAGGCAGGAAGAAGCTTCTCTGATGGTGGTTGAACATAATACTCATTTATGAGTACAGCAGAATATCATTAGGAGCCATTTTATCACTATTTTTTTCTTTTTTGTTGTTGTTGTTCTTGCTGCTGCTACTCTTGTTGTTGTTGTTGTTCTTCTTCTTCTTCCTCCTCTTCCTCCTCCTCCTCCTCCTCTCTTTCTCATACTCCTCCCTCTCCTCTTCTTCTTTCTTCTTCTTCCTTTTTTTTTTTTTACCAGTACTCTTTGATTTAGCCCTGAGTACCTGGGATATCTAGTTTCAGGATCTTGGTCACCCTAGCCATGTCTGGTATGTGTTCCATCTTGTGGACTGGGTCTTAAGTCAGACCATTATTGACTACCACCAGCTTTGTACCACTATTGCTCTGGTATATCTTGGAAGTAGTACACCAGTACACTTGAAGAGTTTGTGGCTGGATCGACATTTACATTTTTCTTTGGGGAGGGTGCAATGCACATTCCGGTAACAAAGAAGCTGGAACATAGGGATGAACAATCTATGTAGGCACCAGCTAGACAGCTCCATATTCAATGGGCTGTGTAGGCGCTGTCTTCAGCAATGCAGCCATTGTCAGTTTGTGGAGAGCAATCTATAGTCTTGACAACAGTCTGGATTGGTTGGGGATTCCTGTGGGTCCCCTTTGGCCAAAAAACTGAATTGATGTAGCCCAAATCTGGTACTGGAAATTTTGTTTGGTAGAAGGTATAGCCAGTCAAGTCTCTGACTTCCCCATTATTTGGCAATTACATTTAGATCATCTTCATGTAGGTACATATTATAGTAGGTTTCTACTATATTAATTTTCCATACAACCCCTAATTTCAGTTGTCTCTCCCCATATTCCCTTGTACTACTTCCTTTCCTCTTCACATCCCCACATGAACCTCTCATTCCAGACACCCCACCATCCATCCATAAACATCTATTTTATTTCCTTTTCCTAATCAGATCTATCTGTTCTGTTCCCTCTAGTTCTTTCCTCTATATCCTTTGATGCTGTGGATTGTAACTTGCTCAAATGCTTTTTTTTTTTTTTTCGGTTTTTCAAGACAGGGTTTCTCTGTGTACCTTTGCGCCTTTCCTGGAACTCACTTTGGAGACCAGGCTGGCCTCAAACTCACAAAGATCCACCTGGCTCTGCCTCTTGAGTGCTGGGATTAAAGGCGTGAGCAGCCACCGCCGCCACTGCCGCCACCACCACCACCACCACCATCACCACCCGGCTCAACTGCTATTTCTTAATGAATTATTTATATAACTGATATGTATGTTCATATTCATTTTTCACCAGTGTAAAACACTTTTGAGAATTGTTGCATTTACCTCTGCTGAAATTTTACTTTTTATATTTGGGCAAAATTCAAATGCTATGATGTTAAGATATCAATTATTTTGCAGGTATATTGATTTGTACCTGCAATACGAAAGTTTTTGTTATAAGTTGCATACTGACATAAAACCTCATAGTTATCATAACTTAAAAATTGCCATTTTTAATGTTGTCAACTAGTTCAATGGTTATTTTCTTTTTGCACACTAAATATATCAATCTTTTTATTTTTTGCTTGTGTTTTTACTAATATTTTAATGTTGTGAACTGAAGTGAAATCAGTGTAATTATGGATGACAACTCTTAAGTTGTATTTCAACTCCAAATCACATTTCTGCAATTTGCTTTGTGTTGCTTATTGTTAGAATCTGAAAGCCACATCTGCATGTTGTCTGCCTGTTCTACAGTGACCTTTGCCAAGGAGAACAATAGGGGAAAATTGCAAGAACTCAAGAAAGACCAGCTTTGGTTCTTTCTATTTCTTCTTCTTGGTTTGAGTTTCTTTCATAGTTTACAACAATGTCCTTTGTCTTGTTTTTCCATTTTATAAATAGAAGTTTATAAAATAAAATAAAAAATTCCTGAATTTTTGAAAAGTTTTGCTTGCTTTTATATTATTATATCAATGTTACAGTTTATTTATGCATTTCTATAATGCCAAACTTTTTGATATCTTTGATCATATTTTTCAATTTTTGTTATGGAAACATAATTTCAATATGAAAACTTCTACCATATAATACTCTGTTAACTCCAAATCAATACTTTATATGTGTCATATCACTGTGATGTATAAAAACATGAAATACAATCAATATTTTCCTTAGTTATTCCAGAGGAACAGGAAAAGCTGAAGAATTTGGTGTTTTACTTCATCTCAAAAATTAAGTAGGTGCTTTCTTTTCAGGCCAAAGCAAGCCACACTATTCCAATAACATCACAGAAGTCTGATCTTTTGTTTTTTGTTTTCTTGTGTCCTTACTAAATGGTTTTGATATCCAGCATCTATTTGCTGCATTGCCATCAAAGACTCGGACTGTTTGGTTGTTGTTTCTGTTGTTTCAGTACTGCTGAGAACTGAGGACATCACTGAAGTATGACATTCCCAGATTTTTAAAAATTAATTTTGAGATAGTCTGTGCTCATTTGAGATCTTTTTTTTTATATTTTGAGGTTATAATATAATTACATTATCTCCCTTTCCTTTTCTACCTGCCCAGTTTTCCCATATACACTACCTTACTCTCTTTCAAATTCATAGACATTTTATTTATTAATTATATATATCAACATATATAATATATATTTATATTCCTAAAGAATCTGCTCAGTTGGTATAATCTTTCCTGTATGTACATTTTCAGGGCAGACCGCTTGGTACTGGATAATTAGCTTCTGTAATCTTTGCTGAGAATGACTACTTATTCTTTTCTCGGGATTTCTTAGTTGCATGTAGTTCTTAGCACAGAATTGAATCCTCTTCGACTCTCTGTCATTCCCATTAGCATGCCACTTCTTGTCCTTTTTTAGTTCCTGTTTAGGCAGTCATGTTAGTGAGAATTATGGAGATAGCTTCTTACACTCCGAATAGACATGATAAAAATCTTTTTCATTTTTAGAAATTAAAATATAATTATATCATTTCCCCAATTCTCTTTTCTCCCCTCCCCCAAGTTACCCATTTTGATCACTCTCAAAATCATAGGATTTATTTCATTAATTGTCATTACATATATATATATATATATATATCACATATATGTTGTTAAAATATAAATACTATTTTTATCCATAAAATATACATATACAAAATAAAATCCATATATTAAAAACAGAAATACAAAAATTCACTTGCATTTATATGGTATTCTCATTGACCACTTTGTATTGGATAATCAATTTGTGAGTCCTGAGGAAGACTGCTTCTCTCAGCATTCCTTACTTGCCCGTAGTTCTTTGTCTAGGTCTGAGGACCCATGTTGCCACTGTCAAAGTTATACCAGCTACTGGTGTCCTCATTGTCCCCAGGTGAATCTTCTTGGATATAGCTCCTCTGACATTTCTAGGAAAGGAAATTTTAGGGCAATCATTCATTTCCCCTGGATCTTACAAACTTTAAGTCCCATTTTTCACTATCATCTCTGAGTTTTGGATGCAGGAGTAGCGTTGGGGCTGTTTCAGTTCAGAATGGACATCACATGGTCGCTTGTTCTCTACATTTTGATCATTGTGGTTTTTTTGTAGTGTTAGCTGTCTTTTGTAAGAAGGCATTTTTTTAATGACAAGTGAGACCTGTTCGTGCCTGTGGTAATGCAAATAAATATTAAGAAAGTAATTTGGAGTTATGCCAGTTTAATAAAGTGGAGGTTAAAGTTACTCCTCCAAGATCTATGAGTTCACGAGCCCTAGATCATTGGTTAGGTTTCCAACACTAGCCATATTCTCCCTCTTGTTGACCTTAAAAAGCCTAGTTAAAGAGCTATTGATTACCACTAGCATATTGTGGTGGTATTGTATTCCCCAAAATACTGTGCACTCTAATAAACTTATCTGGGGTCAGAGACAGAAAAGCCACAATATTAAACATAGAGGTTAGACAGTGGTAGCACACGCCTTTAATCCTAGCATTCCAGAGGCAGAAATCCATCTGTTCAATGATAACAGCCAAGCATGGTGACTCACGCCTTTAATCCCAGAAAGTGAGCCTATAATCCCAGGGAGTGATGGCAGAAAGGAAAGATATATAAGATGTGAAGACCAGGAACTAGAAGCATTTGGCTGGTTAAGCATTTGGCTGGTTAAGCTTTCAGGCTTCTAGCAGCACAGTTCAGCTGAGAGCTATTCAGTTATGAGCCATTTGGATATGAGGACACAGAGGCTTCCAGTCTGAGGAAACAAAATCAGCTGAGAAGTTGGCCAGGTGAGGTTAGCTGTGGCTTGTTCTGTCTCTCTGATCTTCCAGCATTTCACCCCAATAACTGGCCTCAGGTTTGATTTTATTAATAAGACTCTTTAAGATTCATGCTACAGCATATGCATGCCACTATTTTGCCCTTAAGGATATGGTACGATTTCTTAAGGATATGGTATAATGCTGACCATTGTTTCAGTTCATAAGCCTCATAGCTAAGATTGCTTTTCTCCTTTGAAAGAATGCATGGCACCTTCTGTTACCATGAAAGTTCATCCTTAAGGAGAAGATTTTCAGGTCCTCTGTGATCTTACTGGTCCTATTTCCAAAGTACATGGTATTTTTCAGCAGTAGGGACTTACCTTCACCCTCTGGGAGACAAAGGAAACAGCAATTGCCTATAAGGTATCAGGAGTCTCTTTGATATCCCCAAACAAAAACTCAAAAGGAGACTTCCTATGCTTAATGTTGGGGCTTTTGTTAAAAAGTACAGGCCTCTAATCCCAGCACTCAAGAGATAGAGCCAGGCGGATCTTTATGAGTTCGATGCCAGTCCGGTCTACAGAGCAAGATTCAGGACAGGAATCAAAACTATACAGAGAAATCTTGTCTTGAATAACCAAAAAAAAAAAAAAATAAAAAGTGTATTGTCTTGGGTGACTCATTGCCAGTTGAGATAGGAAAAAAAATAAGTTATATATGTATACACATACTTGTATGTATTATATGTAATTTTAGTAGGTAGATAATTACATGATTCTTCCCACCATTTTTTTAGACATGTTCACTAATATTTTACCCTCCTCTTCCCTTTTTTCTGTGTTAAAGTCCTAGACTTAGGTGTGTGATAAACTAAAGCTGTTATCAAGAAGAAAGTGGACAAAGTGGAGGCAAACTGTGATGAGGAGGAGGAGTGTAAAGAAGAAGTAGAAGGAGGAGGATATCGAGGACTAAGGAAGTTTGCAAAAGCTGTAAGCCAATGCCAATTCATAAGCTTCCAAAGTGTTCATGTATAAGAAGAATATAAATACAGTTACCCTGCACTATATGGGAGAAAATCCTATTCCCAGAAGCCACTGGTGTTAATGCAAATGTCCAGTGTCAGACATGGTTTATCTCCTTTCAAGTTATTGTTTAGAAGAGTCCCAGAAATCTTTCCTTAAAAATAAAGTATTGGTATTGGTCTTTGTTTCCAACCAGAATTTGATGCTAAGACTACTGCTGAAGACATCACACACTGATGATAGATATTGCAAGTTTAAGTTTGTAATTTTTAGGAAGCTTCCTCCCTGTCTGCTAACTTGCACAGTCTAAGAATGTGCTCTGCAGGCTTCTGTGAGATAAAAGTCATTAACAGGCTTACCCAACGGTGAACCCTGCAAGCTACAATAAAGACTGGCCAGGCAGATATGCCCCTGGGTCCAATAGTGGCATAAATGTATTGGGAATAACCAACCACTTTGTGATTGGATTTAAGGTCTGTTCCACAGGAGGAAACTAATGCCTGTACAGTAAATCCTACCAAGAATCCATGTTTGGGGAATTCTCGAGCCCTGGAGAACAGAGCTTATGCATCAGTTCCCCAGCAGGCCTAACTCTTATGATCCTTCTCAACAGACTGAGTATACGAGATTGAAGATGTGCATTGCTATGCTCTATTCACAGAGATTTCACCTTACAATTAGAACCTCATTCCTCATCAGGTCCTTTCTTTCTTTTTTTCTTTCTTTTTTTTGTGACATCACCTCTACCAATCAGCAAGGAGTAATTCCCAACTACTAGTGAACAAATGGTTGGGATTGCTTACTTGGTAATATTTTAGTCAACTATCATGTCATTCAAGGAATGTCAGTCTAACTTATAGTTACTTTTGTGTTTTATCTTTGGAATTCTTAGCATCAAGCATAGATCTGGCATCAGAAAAAAAGTATAAACCAAAAAACAAAACAACTAAGGGAGTCCAGCAAAGTGGAGCTTATAGACAGAAGAAAAATTCAGTGAGGATGATACAGCCATCATCCTTAAGGTTACTTAAGTACACGGACAATTCTGGTGTATAGTAACTTATTCCCAACCAATTTGTAAAACCATACTTCTCTGATTCAAAGATATGCCAACCATTTTACCTGATGCCCTAGTTTGACAGCTTAGCTGAGCCATTGAATTAAATGTTATTATTGTCCCCATTTGCAATGAGGGTTAAAGCTCAAATATTGGTAAAACTTACAATGCATTGCTATTCAAATGAACTATGAACTTGAAAACATAATAATATTAGTGATATATCAGACCATTTGAGCAATTGTGATTTATGTTGCTATACCCACAGATGTTTATATTATCTGGTAGTTGGTTAAGGAATTATCATTATCTTCTCTTATAATCTACATTACTATTTCAACTTCAGATGTTTTCTAAAACTTAACACAAATAAACATGGAACATTGGAGAATACTTTTATGTTTAGATCATCTTCCTGTTTTTTGTTATCTCTGTCTTGCTTTTCTGAAAATTAATTCATGTAGCCAAATTGAACTTATTTGTAAGCATGAATTGCATGCTTCTACAAGTAAGTTTTATGAAAGAATAAAGTTTGCTATGGTACAGTCATTACAAAGAATTGCATAGTCCAGTAATAACACAGCCTTCAACAAAAAAGTCCTTAATAATAAGACACCTAGCTTTGTCTAAGTCTCTTTTGTCACAAAATGTGTGACTTTTGCCAGAAATTAAGAATTTTTA
Source organism: Peromyscus aztecus (assembly GCA_902168405.1). Taxonomy (NCBI): domain Eukaryota; kingdom Metazoa; phylum Chordata; class Mammalia; order Rodentia; family Cricetidae; genus Peromyscus; species Peromyscus aztecus. The sequence goes on along the minus strand of CABHPQ010164739.1, from coordinate 40,434 downwards.
AAATATAGATTAATTTCGTTTATATTTTCCTTCTTCATATTATTTTAATGATCTTAGTTGGTTGTTTTAGGAGTTTTAATATATATTAAGTAGGTAAAAATACAATTTTGCAGGAAGATTCTAATATACTAACCATCCTTGAAACACAACTTTGATGTTATTACTTTCAAGTATATTGATAGCACCTTTTATGCATGAATCTTTAAAAATATGAAGGAATAAAAAATGCAATCTGAGTGGGATGCAAGAAAACATTTTCTTGTGTGGTAATAGTGTAATATAACCTTGATTCGCCTTGCAAAAACAGATCGCATTGTCCTGCTACAGAAATAAGACTCCATGTTTTTTTGATAGGAAATATAAAAAGTTACATTGCTCTGTTCTAAATTGAACCATTTAGAAAATCTACTACTGCAGAATCACACATTCTCTCTTTTTCTTTTTCCTTTTTTTTTTTTTAAAGGATTTGTCTTGTTTATCCCAGGATAATATCATTGGAAACAATAAAACATACCATTGTAAGACCAATGAGGGTTGATATGACTATATTCTCATAAGCTAAAAAAGACAATCAGTATGATAATTAGAACATGTTAATTATTCTCCACCAGCAACCCCAAAATGCTAATGACATACAGCAGGAAATTAACAGCAGTTACTGCTCAATATTGCATGACTTTTCCATTAAGAATAATATGAGAAGTTGTTAAATTATAGAAAATGAGAATAATGAGGTTGGATTCTTAAAGAGATTTTCGTTTCCGGTCTGACTGTGTAAGAGTCATTAGAAAGGATTCTTACTGAGTGCTGCAGCTTGTGTGGGTTCAGCAAGCTGGAATACAATGGGGAAATCTTTCTGTATGCTTTTGTTTTTACAAGGTGGAACAAGATGGGGGTATTCTGGCTCTTCCAGCAGCAGTACAGTAACCTTTCCTGAATAATACATTTGCCAAAATCTGCTAACACCATTTCACCCTTTCCTTTAAATCTGTTGGACTGATACAACAATGAATATAATATACTGGAGTCCCAGAACAATCTGAAGAGCTGGGGAAGGCTTATAGTGAGAAATCATTTTTAAAGAAAGAAAGCCCATTATGTGACTAAGACAGCTGAGACATAAATATGGTAGGGAACGGAGGGGCATTAATTACTTCATATGAACCCATCGTGGCAACTTTCTTTGGAAAATTTTAGTGTAAAAGAAAATACATTACAATAGAATATTTCATTGACAATCACTCCTATACCATTTTTCTGTCAAATATATTGCAAATATAACATGATTGGATGCTACAAAGCTTGAAAATAAATGTATATTTGATAACATAAAGTTATAAAAACATATTTTAAATACTGTGGAAACAATCTCATCTCAAAGAGAAAAACTACTGATTTATTGAGGCAATTGGCCAAAATTTGTAATATAGCATGCTATATGAAAATTAAAACTTCTGTCGAAGGGAAAATGCAGAAGAGACAAGGAGAAAATATATCAATGTGGGACATTTCACAAGATCAGTTATTCAGAAATTTTAACAGGTAATTGAATAGATTAATGTATATGCATCTGCTTTTGTACATATGTAGGATATATAATTAGGTATGCTTTAATTGTTTTATTTTATTGTACTACAGTCTATACTTTGGTGTTTTATGCTCTTTTAAAAATTTTAATGCAAAGATTTTAAAGCCAGATACAGAGGAAGCAAGATGACAAGGTACAACTGAGTAAAGGTACCAAGCCACATGGCTAAACATAGATAAGAATTATGGGTTAATTTAAGTGCAAAGATTTTAATGCACAGCTTTCAGCATTTAGTATATACAGGACACACTTATATGAGACCATGGTCAGACTAGAGCTTCCATATCAGTTCCATTTTCATCTATAGAACAGATTTGGGGATTACCTTTCCATTCCATCTAGGAGCTTCAGATCCACCAGAAAAACATCTCTTCTTTGCTCAAGCCCAGCCAGTTTTTTCCTAATGCAGTACTGAGTTATTGCCACCTCCCCGTTGCCTCATTTTCCTCTTAGTATCTACTTATGAAAGTCTGGCCTCGTGATTCCATTTACAGAAAAAGACATTTTAAAAGCATCCTAGTAAGTACTACATCACTGAAATTACTCCAGAAACAAAATTATTGGAATAAATAGATGCATTACGACCAAATACAAGCTGCTGCTAACTACACATAAGCAAGCTGAGCTGTCTCTTGCATAATATCATTGTACTCAAGGTAGGCAATTCATTCCTTTGTAAATATATCTAAAAGCATCCTCAAAATGATTGTTTCATAGTAAATATACGTTTCACTGCTTAATGCTTTCCTGTTATTATTGTTTGGCTTTTATCCCACCATAGAATTTTTTAAAAAATATTTTCTTTCTGAAATACTACCATATATCATTTTCAGCCAATAGACTAAAATGGATTGTAGTAGAGTCAACCAATCTAATCTAGTTACTTCATCAAAATTTAAGCAAATAAGCTCATGAGGTACACAGACGAACCCCTAAGAGTTTAAGCTTTTCTTCCCACTTCATCATATCATCTGCTTCCCTGCTGTTTCATGGGAAACTGCTTTTAGGGCGAAATAACAGCACAGACACTAACATGAGCTCACTTTTCAGCCACGGTTTATTTTCACAATGGAAATTATTATGAGGTAGCCTGTGTATACCCAGATGAAACACACACAAAAATGAAGGTGTGCACAGACACCATGGGAAGTATTTGCTTGCTGTGTTGAACACTGAGTACCAGCAGTTGATGAGGGTTTGGGATCTGATGTGCACTTTGGAAGACTTTCAGAAAATGATGGAAGTTATTGCTTGCATTCAGCAATAGCAACCTCTCCTGTATGTTTTGCAAGGGCTGAAACCCAATTGCACCTGAAATTTTGCCCCTGGTATTTGAAATAGTTCTATCTGACAAATAGGAGATTTATGAAATCTTGAATTACAGAATGAGTTTATTTATCAAAGTACATCCCAGTGCTATAATCACGCATGTGACATAAAATTTAGGTGTGAAGTGAGTGGTAGCAGTGATAAGGTTTAACTCATAGTTTAGTATATAATGTTGGACACTTTAACAATTAACATATGCAAAATGTTGTGCATTGTCCAATGCATACTTTACATATCTTTAGATTTAATAAAAAATCAATTTCCACATGATGCTTCAAAATGTCATTATTGTCTACAATTGCTCTAACTACTATATATTAGCTCATTAAAAGCACAGATTTATACTTGAGTGAATAAGATCCTTATCCACATTTTGCTTAAGAAAAAAACAATTAGAAAACATGGACTAAATTGCCAGAGATGAAGTTTGCACCACATTGTGCTTTTTCTCTTATTATAAACAATATTGTAGTATACTCCCTAAAGAAAGAGACATATGTGTACACAAGTATTAAACAACTGATCAGAGTTATCATTACTAGAAGATATAAGTTGTCAATATGTAGCATGAAAAGCAGCATGTCTGGTTGTATTTTAGGTAATTAAAAGATGAATAACCTTATTGTTTTTTCAATTCAAACAGGAACCACCATTTAATTTCCCCCAAATATAGTTATATGCAGTAGATATAACAGAAAACCACTATTCTTAAAGGGATATATTTGGAAATAAGACAAATAAACATTTCTTATAGTTAGATGTGACATTTTTCTAATTTTTGTATTCACAGACCTAGAGAAAAGTCTCAAGACAAACCTATCCATAAATCTTACTTACTTTTCCTTATTTTAAGACCTTCTGGGTTTGTTCCATGTTTGAATCTGAAAAGGTGTGATATTGCTTCTCCAGTATATGTTGGAGTACACATTGACCATGCCAGTCAGAAGTTTGCCTAAAAAAATAATTGAAAGTATTGCTGCATAATAGTTTATGGCTTACAGTAATTGATTACTGGTAAAAAGTAAAATTAACTGGGGCTTAATGTTATTTTAAATAACGTTCTAGAGAGAAGGCAATTCAAACATGTTGTCTAATATAACTATCACCAGCAAGAAATCATTTATTATTTTGAGATAAATGTAAAGAACCTCAGGTGTTGACATCACAAAGGAGTTATACACTGTTTCACTTTTTTGTTTCAGTGAAAATTTTAAGTTGTTCCTTTAAATGAATTAAAAATTACATGGTTCATAAATGATGATTAATATATACAGATACATATACACAGATTACCTGTATGCATATATTTATATAATGTATATATAAAAGATATACACTACATATACATACATATATACATATATGCATACACACATATATATGGTTTGTGTGTGTGTGTGTGCTTATTAAACAAGCATCACCTAACTGTCTCTTAAATGTAATATTCAGGAGCTACTACAGGATAGCATCATATTTTCATTTTGTGAATGCCATGGTCTTTCCTCAGACTTTGCACAGGCTCTCATCATGTGTCGCTTCTGTTCAGATACTGCTCTAGGCCCTGAGAATAGTCTTTTTTTTTTTTTTGGTTTTTCGAGACAGGGTTTCTCTGTGTAGCTTTGCGCCTTTCCTGGAGCTCACTTGGTAGCCCAGGCTGACCTCGAACTCACAGAGATCCGCCTGCCTCTGCCTCCCGAGTGCTGGGATTAAAGGAGTGCGCCACCAACGCCCGGCGAGAATAGTCTTGAACCAGAGTAATAATGTCTGTGATCTTAATGAAAATTATTATTGGTATAAATGACACAGTAATAATATAATTGAAATTAATCTCTGATCTGTTTTGGAAAAAAAGAACAAGGGCTTGATCACATATGGAAAGAAGTAACCAGACAAACATTCTAGAAAAGGCATCATGGCTAACATGCCATGAAACCCTGTTTTTTGTCCCTGACATTCTAAGGCTAGGGTTAGTGAAGAGTTTCTTAATTGAAAGGAAGACTTTTATTTTGTTGAAGAATTCAAAAAGGTGTACACCAGCTTTGTTTGAGATTATTTGCTGAGGAAATATACTTGTCTCTGTGAAATGTCTGATCATATTCCTGTTCACAGCACCAGACAAGGATTAGGAGAGGGTATCGCAGGAAGGATTCCAGCAAGGAAAGGAATGCCTCTTCTGTGGGAAATCGCATCACTCATGATAAAAATGAAAAGAAAAAAAACCAATATAGATAGCTCACCAGAACTATCTGGATTCCATTTAGCATTTAATTAAACATAACAATATTTTTGGTTTCTACTAACTTATAGCTATTAGAGAGAAAAAAAGGCCTTTGAAGTAATACAAATGATAAAATGACATGATTATATAATGATATTAAAGCCTTCAAAGAATAGCCAAGGAAAGGATGTTTCCCAAGTTTAAAATGCATATAAATAAATAGATTATCTTTGGCTTAAATAGCTTGAAAACTGTATTGGAGGAATCAAATAAAAAACTATGTCATATTTTGGCCCTACCCTTACTGAGGAGGTGTTGACAGTTGCTGAGGAAGGAAGAATTATTCTTTCATGAGGTTATGCAATTGGTAGGTTTCCTGTGTCTCAGTAGATGCCCCACACATATCCACGTATAGGCAGATATAACTAGTTATATTGAACTATAAAAATGACATGAAGTTGGGAAGGGGAGTTGTTGGGGGAATATCAGAGGAAATGGGTGGAGGAATAAAGATATGACATTTTATTGTATGTATGTATGTGTGAAATGCTTCAAGTAAGGACACAAAGTAAACTCTCCATGAATTTGATCCATTTCATCTTGATGTAGTCTCTTTTAAATACATGAATAGCCATATGTGCATCAGGTAGGCCACTGGTGATATATGGACACTAAAAACACAGACACAAAAATAGTGTGTTACTGTTCACTAAGATGGAACTTGAAGGACTGCACAGAAACTCCCAAGCAATATGAAAATGAGGAATAGTGGGTACTTTCTAAAAAATGATAGGGATACCTAAAGATTCTAAAATGTATGTAGATGTGGAGAGGGTGGGTGTGTGTCTTGAGAAATCAAAAAGGATAAAATCTTTGATTTTAAATGCAATTCTATGAACAAAAAAACTTCAATGGAGATTTCTCAGGATATAAATCAACCAGAAATTATTACTAACAGTGAGAGTTGAACTAGAACCCTTCTGCCGAACACAGATACCAAATTCCATGCATGTAGAACATTCAGTATTGATAGGTGTATTCTCATTTAGTTGACTAGCTTGTCTAAAATGTACTTCTGGATATTATGCTAGTAAGTATCATGAAACCTGAACTTGAACTCTAGGACATACTTAGAAAAATCAAAAATGTAGACAGACACAGAAGAGTCCTTAGCTAGCTGGGATAAACTTAGATGATTCTATTTTAAAGTAAAAACTGAGGTCTAAATGACTATTATAGGTCAACTGTACAAACATATAAAAATGTGTTTGTATTTACATTCACAATCTCTGAGGCATCAAAGCAATTTCCGTGCAGCCTCAAGTCAAAGGCTATGTACCGTTTATTTATCAAAAACCAACTAGGAAACTGAAAGATTCTGAAATATGAAAGGACACTAGAGAGTTAGTAATACAATTATGTAAGAATTGTCAACATGAACTTCTGAGACTGCTTCACACATTTGCTTGTTCATTTTTCTCAAAATTTAAAACAGGGGATTTTGGCTAAACACATAGTATGATATTTAGTGAGATATAAGTTTACTCAACCAAATTATTTACCTTATGAAGAGCAGATGTCAGTGATAAGCTAGGTATTGTTCACTTATTCATCTATTTTAGTGTTAACAATGATAATAAATTTAGAGCAAAGATTTTAATAGAAATTTGAACAAAATGGAAAGGAGTGATGCAAAAGGAGAAACAGAAATAAGGAAAATAAATATGTGTAACACTACAACCCATTTGGTTGCTGCCATGAAATGGTATCTATTCAATAAAAAAAAAAGCTCACCAAGGGGGATTGCATACTTCCCAGAACAAAGCTACCTAGCTTTGCAGAATATTTAACATTAAGTGAGGTTTTTGATTAGCAATGGAATTAAGTATGGCAATCACTGGTACTCTTCTTCTGTCTAACTATTAGTTGTTAGTGCAGAGATTATGTTTGACACTATGTATTTGTAATTGCATAATGCAGATATCCAAGAATTAATTTGACTAAGGTATTATAATATTCATTAAGTATATTCTATGTTAATCTTTGGATTCCAAAGTTTGCTAATAATTTCAAGTAATAATTTCTTTTTTAAAAATTAAAATATATCATAATTTTCCCCCTTTTTTTCCTCCATGTAATGAATCCAATCTTGTTCTCTCTAAAATTCATTGCTTCTATTTTTTAGTTTTTACAATCTGTTAATGTAAATTTTTAGAAAAGTATTGTGACTGATGAAAGCCATCAACTCCAATAAGAAGCAGTTAAAGGAAAATACACCAAATCAAACGTTAATGACTTCACTCACAAAATGACTTTAAGATATATTTTTCACATTAATGTCAAAATCTTTACTGATTTCTGGAGCACGTATTGATAGAATTATGTGGATGTCGATCCCATTTGATAATTTACTTATTAACAGCACGAAAATAAAGAAAACAAAAGTATTGTGACTATTCTGTTCCATTAAAATGCATTGAAAACTTAAAAGGTTATTGTAATTCATAAGGTTTCATTATAGAACCTCCTTAGTGCACCAAAATCTAAAATGCTTGTGTTTTCAATACAAAAGCAGACAATTGAATATGGTAATGTACAACATTCCACTTATTTTAAGTCATCTGTAAATATCTATGATACGCCATGAAACATAAATGCTAGATAAGTGGTTAATATACATTGTTGATATGAGTAATGAGAAGAAAATGTTCCTATTCATTAAAGATGCATGGTTCTTAAGACATTGGGTTCACTCTCTGGATGTAGAGCTCAGACACAGAGGGCTAGCTCACATCATCCTGAGAGTTTGTATTTTGGACATGGAGAAGATCACATGAATGTGCAGCTTCATAACATGTATTCTTATAGTTTCCAGGTTATTGATATCTTATTGATTCAATATATAAATTGATTTTCAATAATTTATACATTTAGTGAAGATAGCACAAATACTCCTTCACAACAATTTTAAAGGTTGACTGAAACAGGATCTTACAACTTTAGCCAGCAACCTTTGCTGAACTGGTGAGCTTCAGAGAGAAACATTAAGAAACACTGTCTTAAAACATAATAAAAATAATAAGGAAGGTGAGGAATAACAGAGGAAAACAACCAGCTTTAAACACTGGCTCCAGTATTCATACAGGGGCATTAATCCATATCCTGTAGCATATGTGCACACACACAAATATGTACACACTATATACCACATACACACACATTAAAAAAATTAAAAGATTCAGTGAAAATTGTAAATACTGAAAACAAAATTTGAAGAAAATACTTAAAATGAAAACACCACTCATATTCACAATATTGTGAAAATACTATTGAAAAAATATCCATAGAATTAATGTAATCCTAGTCTCAATTTCTAAGGAATTCTACACTGAACTTGTAAAACATCCTAAAATTCTTGTAGAAGCTCAAAAATCTGAATAGCTAATGCTATCTGCATATAACTGGGACATAGAAGAACTTTTTATTTCCCCTTGAATGTTATCCTAACACAGAGAAAAGAGAACCAAGGCAATATTCTTTACCTGAAAAATAAAATTAATAGAGGTAACATGATATATGCTTTCAAGTTTTAACCGAGCTGTAGTAACACAAACAGCATGTTAGTTTTAGAAAAACAGACACATAGCCCAGTGAGAGAATGCAGGCCATGTAAATGTATGTACATCCCCACAACCATGCCATTATAGACAACGATGCCTAAAATTTGGGGAATAGACTCTTTAAGCCTAGTATGGGTAAATTGTGTATTTACATAAAAGAACTCCAAAGTGTATTTCCTGCCAAATTGTAATGGATGAAACTTCTAATGTAATTCAAGATTAGAAACTTTGAAACTACTAGAAAAGGGCTGGAGAGAATGCTCAGAAGTTAAGAATGTTCACAGTCTTTACAAGACAGAAATTTGGGTTCTAATTACCTCACAATTTCTTATATTCCAGCTCCAAGAATCCAATATCTCTGGCCTCTTCAGTTACCTGAACTTGTGTCTTTTGTGCACATAACTGCACACACACACACACACACACACACACACACACACACACACACACACAAATAAATCTGTGGAAAAGAAACTTATAGAAGAAAAGAGGTAAAAACATTTTTAAATGTAGGCAGAAATTGTACCATTTTGAAAAGGACTCCAACAGTTCAGGAAGTAATAGCAAGGTCTAAGGAATGAGATTGGCTGAAATTAAACAGCTTCTTCTTCTTAGTAAACAGAACAATCATTCAGTGATGAAATACCCTATAGAGTAAAAGATGATGCTGCAAGATATTCACCTAACAGAAGATTAACATCAAGAATATATGCAAAACTTCAAGACCCAAGACAAATAATCCAACTTATAAATGAATAAAGGAAATGAAGAATGTTTCTTGGAAGAAGATTTATAACTTGCTAATATATACACACCATTTTCAACATCTTTAGCCATTAAGGAAATGAAAATATAAGCCATACTATGATTCCATCTCCGTCAGAATAGAATGCTATCATTAAAATAATGAGTAAGAATAAATTGTGCTGAGAATATGGGAAAGAGCCCTTACACACTGCTTATGGGAATGTGAACTAACATATTCACTATGGGAATTAGAGTACAGGTTCCTTAAAACACAGAAAATAGAATTTCTATATGACCCAGATCTACAGTTCCTCCAGAGTACGTTATAGTTGCATATCCATGAATAAAGAAATAATCCTGCAGTAAGGCATAGTGTTCTTTGAGTATATGCCCAAGAGTTGTATAATTGGATCTTGTGTTTCTCCATTTCTCTTGCAATAGATGGTAACAACAGAAAGACCCACAACTAGACAATATTCAGCAAGGTAGAGACTTTGAGACACCCAAACCTAAGTGGTATGTATTTATCAAACCTCTCACCCCGAGGCTCAAGAATCTGTGCAGAAATGGAGACAGAGATATTGTAAGTGACCGTGATGGGATTTGACCCCAAGCAAACAGCATCTTCTAGACAAAACAGGGCTGGTAAACACATGAACTCATAGAAAATATGAAAAAACACAAACGACACACACAATTTCAAACCAGACAACATATCAAGATGGCAAATGGGAAATGAACACAAAATCCCACCCCTACCCAAGAAGTCAGTTGTAATTGATATCTGCTGGTAAAGGAAAAATCAGTTTTATTCAGCAAAGTGTTGGCGTAATTCAACCACAATCCAGGGCCAGCCTAGTGTCTAAGAATATTTGGACAAAGCAAAATGGAATTCTTTTGTGTGTGTGTGAGAGAGAGAGAGAGAACTTTTTATTTTACTGTGCTTTGTTATTTCTTTTCTTATTGTTTAATTTTCATTTTCATTGTTGGCTTTATTTTTTAGTAAGAGTGAGAAATAAAGAGAGAGGGAGAAGACGAACATGAAGTTGCGTGAGTAGGGAAGTGATGAGGAGCTGGGAGGAGGTGGGGAGAAGAACAAATATAATAATATATTGCATGAAAATTAACTTTAAGTTAAAAAAAAGAGTTAAAATGTTTCTGATTGATGTTCCTGAACCCTGGTGTGGATTATTCTCCCTCTAGAGCAAAGGAAGCAGACTTAGGCCATGGCTGGGATTGAAAAGAAAGAAAGAATCTCCCAATTCAGTATACAGATTGTGGAATGTACTCCTTAGGCTCATGTGCTTCAAAATTTTTCCCCAGATGGTGGTGTTATTTGACACAGTATGTTTGCAGAATATGGTTTTACCAGAAGAAGCCGGATGGTGGTAGCAGACTTTGGAATTTATTGCTACATATGGTTCTGGCACAAAAGTTCTGCTTCTTATCTGTCAAGATGTGAGGAACTCTTTCTATAGCTTAGAGCAGCATTAACTTAGCCACATATCACTTCTTTCCACACCATGATGGACTGCCTCCCTAAAACTGAGAACTAGAAAAATTCTTTCTTCCCTGAAGTAGTAACTTCTTTCAGTTGTGTTATCTTAACAAAGGGAAAAAGAACAAGTGTAACGCTGTTTATCAGGAGTTAGAATAGAGAGCAATGTGCAGTCATTGTTCAAAAAGTACAAGCTTCAGTTGTAATATGAATTGAGTTTTGAACATTAACATGATACATGGTTGCTAATGGCTGTACGTAGTGAATTGGATAATGTTGATAACTGAATAGTATATGCATAGCAAATAATTACATTACATTGAACAGCTTGAGACACACAACTTCAGCAAATATATTTTTCTAAAAGAACATTTTAACAGTGAAGCATCTACAGATATTGGTGGAATGTATATCTTGGTTTGAGAGGTAGAGCTATAATTATATATTATACTAGATATTAACATCTCAGCAGCATGAAGGCTGCACATCATTCACCTAGATAGTACTATCAAGCAAAGAGCATCCCCATTACAGAGGAGTGATTTCAGATTTGTTCTTTAACACATGTCCATGCTTTAATACAAACTTGATCAAATTATTAATAAGACAAAATTATTCCTAGTTTGAAGAAGCTTTAATGACATTAATACTGTGTGTGGTACATGCTTATTTTTTTTATTTTCCAGGATTGTTGCTACTAAAAATGCATTCAAATAATATTTTAAATAATTTTGATAAATTTCAATGACTTTAGAAAAAAATCCCTACAAATGCAATAAAATGTATATAGTAAAAAAAATGTATGGTACACTGAAAAAAATGAATTCCTTGTTCTGTTATCATGGGAATTCCATTGCTAATTTAGAGAAGGGATTCTGGTGTTTGAAACAATAGATTCATCCAACATACATTTGTTTTAAAAAGAGAGTAATAGAAATTATAGTTATTTAACTTAACTGCATTTTTTCCATCTGAGGATACTACAAAATCTTATTTGATTTATGTAAAATCATGTGTTTTATATTTATTGACTTATGCTGCTGTGGAAACTTAGTGCTAGAAGGTATAAGAACATTGGTGAGAGGAATGTAAATCCCTTCCTTAAAGTGAATCCCAGAGGATTTCTGAGCTGATTGCATCTGGTTTCAAGTATTCTGCACTTGACTGGCAATCAATTGTTCCAGTTGTAATTAACACAAGTTAGGTGACTGCAATACCATGCCCCATGAATTCAGTAGAAGAAAAAAATGGATTTTTAATCAAAAGAGGCAAGCTCAAGTTTTTAAAGAGCTTTTTCTGTGTTTCCTTGCTCTCTAGTTATAAAATAACTTCTAATCAAACTCTTTAGACGTATTTTATTTCATTCAGAGATGAATGATTTGAATTGTCTTACAGAATCATTGAGAGAATCACATTTTATAGTCACAATTTTTCAAAACATGTTATAAATTTGTAATGATTAATAAGGGATTGCCAGTTATTTACTGAATATGTCATCTGGTTCACTTTGTCAATGCTATGGATACAGCTCTTCTCTCACCACTTTTATTTTTTAATGTCAACATATAATATATATTGTATGTATATGTATATAAATGCATATATAACTTATATGCATATATATGTATGCATATAAATCAACATGGTTCCATTTGATATTTCAACTCAGGCAAATAACATGCCCTGATCAAATCCAACTTCCCTCTATTCTCACTATGCATGCTTCTCCTGTGACCATCTTCCCAGTCTCTAGAAACCACTATTTCACATTTAGACCAATGTAACTACCACAAGTGATGGAGAGTGCATGGCACTTTCCTCTGCTTCTCTTTTTTTATACTTAACTTAAGTATTTTGAGTTTCATTCATTTTTGTTGCAAATTGGACGACATTTTTTGTAAGGAAAACTATTTTACATGTACAAAATACTTTACCCACTCATTTATTCATAGACATTGAGTTGATTCTATATTTTAGCCACTATGAATATTTCCATAAAATTTACTGTCATCTAAGTATCTGTATGCTGTTTTAACTTCCTTTGATTACAGATCCTGAAAAGTTGTTGGGCAGATCATGTGGTAATAGTTTTTAAACTCTGAGAAGCATCTGTATTCTTCTTCATAATAACTTCACTACTTTCATCCCCATCAACACTCGATGAGAATTCCTTTCTCTGGGCATCCTGGCCAAAACTGAGGTTTATCTAATTGGAGTGAGAAGTAATTTCTTTGCAGTTTTCCTTTGAGTCATTTATTTTTATTTTTATGAGTCTGAGCATTTTGACTGCATCAATATTTGTGGACCATGAGTATTTAGCATCTGCTAAGGCCAGAAAAGGGCATTAGAGCCCCTGGTATTGGAGTTGTAAAAGGTTGTGAGAGACCTTGGAGATGTTAGGAGTCAAACCTGAGTATTCCCCATAGCAGCAAGTGTCCTTAACTGCTGTGCCTTGCTCCAGCCCACTCCCTGATTTGGCCTGCATTTACCTGACAGCCAATGATAAGAAGCACTTATGGTGAGTTTTTTGGCCATTTCTTTTTCTTATGTAAAGAATTTGTCCATTTCTTAATAGGCAACACTTTCCCTTCTGCTTTATATTTTGTAAGTTTCTTCTTCTAACAGCACAACTTAATGCTGTGTGTGTATCATCGATTATCCTGTGACACATTGTAATGAATTGACCAAACTTAGGGGTAAATTTATTGTCTACAGGAGTTTAGACGGAAAGATTGGGGAATTCTGTGTTAGGATGGTGTTTAATAGAAGCTGTAGGTGAATATAAATCAGTGAAGAAAGTAAGAAAAAGGTAAGCATGTCTACTAGACAGGATGTAGCTGAATAAACTAATGAGTTATCAGAACAAGGTCAAAGCTGACAGATCATGCTGCATTGACAGACAAGGAGACAATTGTCCACAGTGACTAATTTATGGAATGAATACAAGTACAGATCCATGGACTTGTTTATAAACATCCCTACTGGTACTTCAGCTATCTACCACACTGGCAACAAATACCAATACTGTGCTCCTGATGTTCTGCAACAATTTAAAGTCACCAATAAATTTATTTATGTTGAATTACTTATTACTATATATATTTAATTTCTCCAACCAGAAAACCAGTGTGTTTTGAAAGGATGAGAAAACTATTCTAATTTTGAATTTGTTTTTGTTTTTTTGTGTGTGTGTTTTACTCATCCAAGTATCTAAATTAGCATTAAGATCAAATACTTTACATAGCTTTTGAAATGTCAGATTACGTACTAAGCTTATAGTCCTGTGGATCCGGAAGACTTGTCCTGTATCATAGGAGAAAGAGAAGTGATTCTGTGATATAAAAGCCCCTTAGTCATATCGGCCCTTCTCTATCCACAGTGTGTCTTACAGTTTAATGGGAATTCCTTTTGAAGGCTCAACCAAAGTCTCAGATGACTCTCCAAACCTGCGGTGATACCCATCAAAATGGGTTGTCCTCAGTAAGGTAGAACTGCATGCTGTATCATGGTGGTAGCATTTTCAAAAATGAAAAGAATGCATTTATCTGGGAGGTGAAGGGTTCAGTGTTCTTCAGTAAAATTGAGTTCACAGGAGGTAGTTTTCCTACTACCTAATAAAGATCTATTCTTGATGTGACTCAACTTAGAATTTAACTCAGACTTCGTTGCTTAGTGGTTATAATTTCCATGAAAACAAACATCATACCTTGTGAATACTCATCATTATATGTGTGTCTGTATATGCATATGTGTATATATAGATGTACATATATATATATATATACATTCATTATTATAAAAGACCACATAACTTTGAAATCCTCAAACTGAAATGTTTGAAGCAGATGACATGGCTGTGTGGTGCATAGCTGTGTTCAGTAGGGAATTGGTGGATTGTGCATGTCATACAGATTTTAAAAAACCATAGTTCGTAATATACATTTTATTTTATAATTTTTTGATGTAGTTGCTGAATACTACAATATTTTTAATGTTCTAAAATTGTAATTTAAGGCATTTAAGTGAATAGGATTTAGCATCTACCATATTCTCAGCATGGTATAAAATAATCAATGTGTGGTCTGTGGCTCAGAGGAATTTATATGCTTATTTTATCATAAGTTCTAAACAATAGTAAAAGTAATTATTCTATTTATGTATTAGTTTCATGAAAAGAAAAGGTATTAAAAGTAGTAATAACTTCTCTAGGGTCTGGAAGAGGGAACGTAATTTTATTGTAAAATTAAAATTCTCCTGCAATTGACTAAATCTAATTCTATAACATCAGGAGCTTCATTTCACTTGGCTTCAAAGTATTTCTGGTCTGAAATGTAGTTTCCTTCTTTAGTCCAGTCATTAGTTTCTCAGCCCTTAATGGACACCAGAAAGAAAGGTTTACTTACCGCTCCCTTTCTGCTTCAAAGGATTACTACTGCCCAGGGTCTCTCAGTTTTCCAAAGATTATCCCATTTATATTGCACTGACTTTTTAAAATAAATCATTCATAAGAACCACTTTATTTCTTTTTTGGATAATAAAGTAGGAATTTGGCCGAGAAGGGAAAAAATCATTTTTCTGATTTCTTAAATTCAAATGATAGGCTCTGTGGGTGCTGCTGCCACAGAATGGTTGGTTTAAAATGAAATTTTTCTTGATGTGGTGCAGAGCCCAGGAATAAAGTCTTCTTACCCAGTTGCCATGGTAACAGGCATGCATCACCTGTCTTTCTCACATTTAATATTTGTTTCTTGATATCTTCCCTATGGATATTTAGTTTTTTAATCTTGTAAAAACTGTCCTATATTTTAGCAAAATTAGTCAACCTCAGATTACTAGTAAAATCAGTAGGTTAAATAATTTTAAAACAGACATTTGTAATTAAGAAAATACAGATGCGTGGAGAATTATGTGAAAAAAATCTGCAAATGCTAGCTTTGGGATTGTCAATGTTAAATAAATATTTCACTTAAAATTGTGCATAGTAGTTCCCTTTATTTCATTCGTTTTAAAGAAAATTATTTGATGTTAAAGTGGGATGTGATGCTTTGGGTGAGAATGACTTCCAAAATTATCAAGTTCTAGCCTGCATATTTCCTAGAACAGAAACTTTACTTTTATTGCACAGTCCTTTTATAAGGCAAATAGTTGGCCTGACTTTTGGAAAATTTGGTGATAGATACATTGCACTTTCAGTTGTCATCTAGAACTGCTTTGGTATAAGGAATATACCCATCCACAAGTTACATTCTCACCTAGGAATCAAACACTTAAGAATGTAGGAATTTGAAGGCCAGCTGCCTATGTTCAGTTTGTCACAATTTAAGAGGCCATTCTATCTCCCATCATACCATGTGGTTGACTGTGGCACCATGGCCAACCAAACTGCTCATCTACTCCTGAGTGTTCCTGATCCTCCCTTTCTCTTCTACCAGTTGCATCACTCTGTAAGGTTTCCCAACAAACTTCTGCATGCCAAGTTTTAACCAAACAATAGGGCTTTTGGTGTAGGATGGTCTTTCTGTATGTTGTGAATATTTGTTGCTATGATTGGGCAATAAAGAACCTGCTTTGGCCTATGGAGAGTCAGGTTATAGCTTGCCAGGAAATCTAAGAGAGAGACAGAAAGAAGAAAGGCAGAGGCAGGAGAGATGCCAACCTGCCGTTCAAGGAACAACATGCCAGCAGACTGGTAATGCCACAGCCATCTGGCAAACCATATATTAATAGAAATGGGCTAAATTAAAATGATAGAACTAGCTGGCAAGAAACTTAAGCCATTGGCCATACAGTTTGTAATTAACATAAGCTTCTGAGTGATTATTTTATAATTGGCTGCAGAATTGTGAGAGAGATTGATTTGTCCCTACCAGAGGCAAGGTGGGACACAGAAAATCTTCAACTACAGGCTTTTATAAACTAATGGCTTTAAAGTAGGAAAAATAATTTTCATTTGCTTCACAAAATGTGAAGAAGGGACTGTTACCTCTTTGTTTGTTTATTAGTTAGTAAGTTTTTTTTGTTTGTTTTTTATTGAAAATATATTTGTCTCCCATACAATACATTCTGCCCACGGTTTTCCTTCCCTCTCCTCTCAGGACAGGTCTGAAGTGGGCAGCACCACAGATGCGTGATTCTATCATTCCTTCCCTTTACATCCTAGGCTACTCTTTTTAGACAACATCCTAGGTCAGCCCATACTATGAAACTCAACTTTCCCTGAAACTCATCTTTCTTTCTTTGATCCTTGGCTCTAACATCTTGTAATCTGTTCCTAGTTTTTGAATTCTCTTGTCATTTTGAGCATCATAAAAAAAAGAGCTCGTAAGTGAATGTGTACTGGCAATGTTTTATCTAAAATTCTCCTAAGTTCTATGTTTTAATGAATCTCTAGCCCTATCTTTTATTCCAGAAAGACTAGTTTTAAGCCCCATTCTTTATGATTCTTATGATAGAAATGTATTTGATTATATTAAAACTGCATCTGTCTTAAACCACCAACCAATTAACTCTGACATAAAGTGCTCCTAAGCTTTAAAGTTTTACCCCAAAGCTCTAGTGTAAAAACCATTTCAGTAGTTCACAGTGCATTTCTGTACAAGACAGAATATGTTGTTCCTTTTTTTGTTTTATAATCAAGCAGGCTCATTCTTATTGTTTTCTCTACCTTCACAAATAATTTTCAATTACTTTAGTTTAAGATCTAGAATATTTTTTTCACACAGAGATTTTTTTTAAAGTAACATACCAATTTATACGATTAAGCAGTTTTTTGAGCTGTCCACCTTACTGATTTGGGAAAAGGAAAAAAAATTAATCAAGTTTCCTTGTTTTATGCTGACAGATAAGTGGAAAGAGTAATAGAATATTAAACTATGAGAATTTTGTAGACAGAACCAATATGTTTTACAAGCATAACATGGAGATGTGACAACCATCAACTCTTTTTCTGAAATGTCTTGTTTTAATTTGATGGAACCATGATTAAATTTTATTTTGCACAAATCCTTCTTTCCACTCTAAATGGAGATAAATTTCTTTCAGCACACTGGTTTTGGGTACAGATAATTCTAGACTTACAATTAACTTCCTCATTCAGGGAAGATAAACAGCGCTATTTGTAGATTACAAGGTTTTCCCTTCTCTGCTCATCCAGCAATCCTTAAATGAAATTAAGTACTCTTGGTACTTCTTCTCCAGGAAGCAAAATTACTTGTGTTCCTGGTAGTGGAGTATGATTGAGTTTCCACGACTCTGAGTTACCAATTTTTCTGTACCATCCAGTGAATGATGTATGATAGTCATAGTTTTGGTTTTGAATGAGTAAGTTAAGTCTATTGAAAGCAAAATTGAAGAATAATAGATATTCAAATAGTAGCAAATAGACTGATGGACAGATGGTAGGTAGAAAAGATATTGTCAAATCTGCCTCACACTATCTTCACCACAAAATCCACTTTGAAAGCCCCATTGAGAAAGTCACCCTGAGGCCCTAGAAGAAAGAGTCCCAGGCAAAGCTGTTTCCAATCCCAATTTCTCATGAAGCTTCCAAGTACAGGATCATAAAATTGGGCTTTCATCACCTCTGGAAATGGGGGTTGGAACTTAGGAAAGTGGGGCAGTCAACTGGAGTTCTCTGTCAAACTATCTGTATCTGAGATTCTCAAGGCTGAAAGTTTTGCTTCTTTCCCACTATAGGCATTTTTCCATCATAGGACAAACAGTAATCGCTTTTGTTGGTGATTGTTTTACCTAAGAGCAAAATTGTTATTCTCGTGTTCCTTCACTTTTCTAACTTTTTTCTGGGCTCAAAGTTGGAGGGAAGTCACACAGCTGAGCCAGAAGACAAGGGAAGACTCTACAGGGGATAAGACTAGAAAAGGAAAAAAAAAAGTATCCTCGTTTGAAAATGCTGTGATTCTATACATAAAGTATCATAAAGATTCCCTTGGAAATTTATACAGCTGATAAACACTTTCATATCCAGCTGAGTAGCTGAATAAAGAATTAGCATACACAGCCAACAGCCTTTTATACAAACAACAGGTATCCTGAAAAACTAATAATGGAAACCATTACAATAGTATGAGAAAAAATATTTTGGAATACATATGACAAAGGAAAGAAGACTTCTATAATGAAAACATTAAGACTCATTTTTTTTTTAAAAAAAAAAAAAAGAAAAATGCATAAAATGGAAAGGCCTAAACTTCTGATGGATTGATGGATTGGTGTCGACAATTGCCAACCTCTGCAGATCTGTCTGTGAGAACTAGGATTTGAACACCTTAAAGAATAGGGTGGACTACAGTCTAAAGCTGTAGCCAACTTTACTTCAGTTTCAGTGTACACAAATGTAACAAAGAAAGCAATGATCCACGAAGGTTGTTTGAGTCCAGAAAATATGATAAGAAAAACACACAAATGAACACCAGTAAGCATATACTAAATATTAAGAAAGCAGTCTTTTAACAGAACTTTCTCAGGATAGACCAATTTAAACACCAAAGTCTGTCATGTAATATATATTATATCTGGGAAAGAATGAAAGCAAGGTTGAAGGCCGTATCCAGATTCAGGTTACCTTGAGGACAGCATTCAGCATATCCTTTCACCAGATAAGGTCCTATAGCTATGTTCTGACATCCAAAAAGAACAAACATGTCTTATAAATTTAATGTAAATGTTTGTTGCAGAAGGCACTAAATCACATCCAAGAACAAGCCAGGGAACAAAATGCACCTAGGGTAAAAAGTCCTCTGCCTTTTTTCCAGGATCATCCCATACAGTTACATAAGGCATTGTTCATCATACATTATTCCTTTAACAATGTTCCAACAGATTAGTTAAATTAATATTGTGGATACAGTCATCATCCCAAAAGCAATCTACAGATTCAATGTAGTCAGCATCCAATTCCAATGCAGTGTTTCAGAGAAAATAAAATTATAATAATATGTTTTTTTAAATATTAAATTTCATACAGGAATACAAGTCATCCAGGTTAGCCAAATAATCTTGAACAATTAAAAAATCCTGTAGGCATTATATCATAGATTTTTAAGTTATTCTGACAAACAGGATTGCTGCATGCAGAAGAATGAATAAAATTATATTATATCTCAACTATGCAAAATTCAGCTCCAAAAAGATCAAGGACCTCAACGTAAGGCCCTTTCTCCATACCAATGACAGTCCTCATTATCTCTGGTTTTAAAGGCCAACATGGCAAAGAGGAGGTGTTATCTTACTGTGCTTTTCATTTTTGTTTGATTGATAATTAGAAATGTTGAACATCTTTCTATTCATTGTAATTTGTAGGTTTCATAGTCAAAATACCTGTATAATATTTCTGTTTTAATGTGAAAACTCCTTGTTTCTCTTTGGTCAGTAAGTAATGAATTTCCCATACGTTGAATATTACTTTTGAATCACGTTTATCTACTGTCTTTTCTTCCTTGACAAGTTGACTTTTGATTTTGCTCACTGTTTGCATCATGGTGTAAATTATTTCGGTAAACTCCATGTGCTGTTTATACTTGCTGCAAGCCAATGCTGATAGCAAGGAGGCCATCTTCTGTCTCCTCTACAAGTCCATGTCCTAAAGAAGACTGGTCTCCTAACTCTGAATAAAACACAGCAAGCAGATAATAGTACTAAACACAGTGTGTCACTCAGAATAGCTAGTGGTAAACTATTTCCAATGAGAATATTACTGTTTAATCATGTAAAAAATGCCTGCAGTGGAAAAGGAATTTGAAATATCTACTCTGGAGAGGATAGAGAGTTCTCTGCGTGCAATAATCTCACTGCTGGAAACCCCAACAGACTCTATCTGTTTCCCCAGTCAGTTACTGCTGACTGCTTGCAGGTGCCCAGCTTAATGGTGTTTTCTGTCTGCTATTTGTTCTTTTACTTGGAAACCTTACACAAGAGTATATTCTGCTCTGTCCAAGACTCCAGAGCTGGAACTCAGCAGGTTGCCTCAACAGGGCTTAGTGAATTTCTCCCAGCTGTTTGTAGGACCTTGTTTTGATGATACTACTTTCTTTTGATCTCTCAATTAGACTGGTCAACACATTTCTGCTAGATGTTTTGAGCACATGATATTTTGAATTGTGCTTTCTGTCTGTTACTTATCTCCATTACTATTTATTCATTTGCTTGCTACATGCTTATTATATCCAATCATTCAATACTGAAAGCATAGCATCACAGATCTTTTCAAAGATCACAGGGAACAGCTGTGAAGAGCTAGTGTTTTTGAATGAACAACAACAAAAAATTGTATGAGTAAAAGGGAGTGTTTTATAAGGTCCCATACAAGTATAAAAGTGTTATGTTTAACTCAAGATAAACACATTTAGTTTTTCAAAGATTTAACATTTTGTTGTAAAAAAAAACTCTGGTCCTTTTTCTAATGTATAACTTAGAGTGTATGATTGCTATCTGGTCAGTATATTATGCAATAGTCACTTACTTTTACTTTGTTCCCTCTTTTGTGGTCATTTCTGAAAATACCAGTAACACAACTGAATCTTTAATGAGTTTTTATTTGTAAATTTTCATTGTAAAAAAGTCTGTTTTCAATACGTTGGATATTGAATTTGGATATCTCACTTTTTCAACACCATCTAGTAAGAGACCTTTTCCAGTTGTTCAGAATGCATGTGTATAAATCTAATTTTAACTTAAGCATAAATATTCAAATTTATTTTAATGCAAATATCATTTTGATATCAGGTCATTATTTTTAAAATTATTTCTGGCTGAGTGCAAAGTTCAGAACTGCTACTGTCTTTTAAGATGTGCACTTTATCAACTTTTATAGTTTGATTATCTTTAATGTTTTACTTTTAGGAAAATAAGTAATATTTTAGTTTGCAATGCTGTGATGCAAACCCAAGTTGTCATGAATACTGAGTAAATAAAGTGCTACTAAAACAGATCACTGGTTCAGAATACTAGGTTAATTGATTAATATTCATAATTACAGAATTCTCAGAAAAACGACAAAACCAGAAGCTGTGTATACACAAAGGATCTGTACGGTTTTAAAAGTAATACCCTGACAAACATTATGAGACAAAGAACTTCTAAAGATGCCATTGAGTTTGTTTTGTCTTGGCAATTTACTTCTGGACATGGGGTCTGGCCTTAAGAGTAGTTTGTATCTAGAGTGAGATTCTGTTGGAGAGAATTAACTTTTCATTAGCTAGCATTCAGGGATGAGGCTTGTGTCCACTTCCTCCTGCAATAAATAGGAGGAAAAACAGACTCCCCCAGCTGGACAATGTGCAGAGTTGGAGACCTTGGAGCATTGACTCCTAAATGGAATGTCTTCACTAGATTACCACCCTCAAGACACACACATACACACACACACACACACACACACACACACACACACACACACACACACACACAGGAACCCTTTGGATGGGAAGGCAGAAAGATTGGAAGAGCAAGAGGGAAGACAACAAGGAAACAAGATCCTCTAAATTCAGTAGGGCTCATTCACACATGAATTCACAGACACTGATAGTATGTACAGGGGCTGCGCAGGTTATGCACCAAATGGGGTCCCAGCTCTGAGAGGATACCATTATATTTTAAATTAGAGATGTACTGTTGTTATTTTATTTTGTTTGTTTTATTGGATACAGTTAATGTTCCCCAAACATTCAACTATTCCTGCACAAAAGTTTGCAAAACATGCTTCTTTGTTCAAAAAATACAAATTTCACTTATAAAGTTCAAATGTATATATGCAGTTTTTAAAACTGAACTCTGTTATGAGCTCTGATGTGCATTTTGATGACTCATGTCTGTTTTAATTATTTTACATTTGAACTGTACAATCGCTGGGATATTGTTTCCTGGCCATATCATCCCCATGTTTCTTGAGATTTAATTTTGCAATCTTCTCCATATGCACCCTAGAACTGAGAAGTTTGCTTTTTACTAAAATGAATATTATTAAATGTCTCTTAATAAAGTAGTAAAGAGAATGCTCACACTTGCATTTGAATGTTCCCATCAAATTGAATGTGACTATATTACTGAACAGTTTTGTACTTTGTACATATTCACCAGAGACATCATTGAGGGGCACATATTTGTGTTTCCTGAGTAACATTACATCATTCAGAGTGTAACGCCTGCTGTAAATGATGTATAGATCCTTTACCAAAACAAGAATAAACAGGAAACATCTAAGACTGATTGAAATATCTTATTTTTGTGCATTATTTTTTAATTTAATTAAATTACAATATTCTCATTTCTCCCTCCCTGCTTTATTCATTTTGAAATAGTGACTGTGGTAATTTGAATGTAATTGGGCCCTGTAATCTCATAGGGAGTGGCACTATTAGGTAGTCTGGCCTTGTTGGAGGAAGTGTATCATTGTAGGGAAAGGCTTTAGGTTTCCTATGCTCAGAATAACCCCCAGGGTCACAGTCGACTTCCTGTTGCCTTCAAGATACAGCACTCTCAGCCCCAGAAGCATGTCTGCCTGAACACTGACATGCTCCATCCACATCATGATGATAGTGGATTGAACCTCTGAACGTGTAAGGAAGCCACCCCAATCAAATGTTTTCTTTTTAAGAGTTGTGGTGGTCATGGTGTCTCTTCACAGCAAGAGAGCACCCTGACTAAGAGAGACAAGAAAAATTTTGAAAGAAGTAATGTCATTTACTTGTCATTTATTAAAATTTTCTGCAATATTCCAGGATCTCCCATGTATCACTTAGATCTATGATTCAATTAAATATACCAGAGAGGTCCAGTGACTGATTCCAAAGTGAAGCTCCTCGGGTGCAGCCATACAGAGCAGCCCAGGGTCTCTAGATTACATCCAATCTTCTCCTGATTTCCATGACAGCAACTTCACTTTGAAATGAGAACATTTATAATTGTTAACAATTATTATTTTGGTATTAATTTAGAAATATCTACGAGAAATTGATTTTGAAATGATAGTTCTCCTAGGTCCAAACAAATTTATGTTTTGTGTTTCATTTAAAAAAATTAAGAAGTTGTTCTATTTTCTACCCAAATTAGTTCATTTTCTAAATGTTATATACATAATAGATCACAATGATCTCTAGTGTAATTACTTATTTAAATAAATAAAATTACTTTCAAAACAGTAAAGCAGTATATAAATACAGTGAAAGTTATTTTTAATATTGATGTATCTGCTTATGAATGAATATATACCATGTTTGTCCTTCTGAATCTGGGTTACCTCACTCAGGATGATATTTTCTAGTTCCATCCATTTGTCTGCAATTTCATGATGTCATCGTTTTTTACTGCTGAGTAGTACTCCATGTGTATATGTGCCACATTTTATTTATTCCTTCTTTGGTTGAGGAGCATCTAGGATGTTTCCAGATTCTGGCTATTACAAATAATGCTGCTGTGAACATAGTTGAGCATGTGTCCTTGTGGTTTGATTGAGCCTAAGAGTGGTATAGCTGGGTCTTGAGGAAGATTGATTCCACATTTTCTGAGAAACCACCATGCTGATTTCCAACGTGTCTGTACAAGTTTGCACTCCTGTGGACAATAGCTGTGAAGCCTCCATGAGACTGGACTAGCCCCTCTTCATAGGCAAGACAGTTGTTGTAGCTTGACCTGCTTCAGGGGACCATGTCAGTTGGACCAGGATCCATCCCTGGTGCATGAGTGGGCTTTTTGGAGCCCGGTGCCTGTGGTGGGACACCTTGAACAGCCTTGAAGCAGGGGGAGGTGCTTGGACCTTCCTCAACTAGATGTACCAGGCTCTGCTGACTCCCCATGGGAGACCTTGCCTTAGAGGAGGTGGGAATGGGGGTGGGTTGTGAGGGAGAAGGCTATGGAGTGGGAGGAAGGAGGACAGGGGAATCTGTGGTGGGTATATAAAAATGAATAGAAAAATTCTTAATAATAAAAAAAGAAAACAATTGAGGTATTAGCCAATTACTCATTCATGGAGATATATAGTAAAGGAACAAAGCACAAAGTCCAGTATCCAGCCTAAACACTCATCTCCTTTACATGCTAGCTATTAATTATGGACAAGCTCTTGACTACAGTGAGTAACAATGAGTTGTGCATGTGAAAGATGAGAGAGAGAGTGATCGGAAGAGGAAAAGAAAGAGACAGAGAAAAGAGAAATGAAAATATACTATGTAAAATAAGCTTATATCAAGGTAAAGATATGTACAGATAATATTTTCCAAATCTATATTGAAAGCACCTTCATCATTTGCATAAAATATACATTCTCAATCTCGACAAAATAGACATCTAAACACACTACTGACAAAAATGGATAGAAAACATATAAGTCATTTGTTACTTCCAGACACTGAGCTAAGGATTGCAATGAATGTAAACTAATACATTATCATAAGCTTACTTAAAACATGATATTTCTTTAATTTTCTGTTTTCTTGCTTTTTTTCTTTTTTACATTGATTGTATAGTTTTGGGGACTTAATTGCATGGAAATGGCAGGTAATTATGTCATGTCAAAATATTTGACTTGCCTAGTTCACATCTGAACTTTGAGTCTCATAATCACTTCTAATTCATTTAGACATATACTATATCATTTGTAATGAAATATTTGATTTGTTTTATCTTTTAAGACAGAGTCACATTATATAGCCTAGACGGGATTTGATATCAAAATTTTCTTTTCCCATTATGCTGAGTGCTGGGATTCTAGATGGATAGTGTCTCTAAATATTCCTAAAGTATAGGTGTAGCACAAGAATTGTTCACTTGGTATATTTCTAGTGGATTTTCTGGAATTTAGCGTCTTCCTATCTTTATCAAAATATTTTAAGAATTTAATAATCAGTACAGAAGTTAATTTTAAACTTGGTTTCCTTTGATATTCAAGAGGCAAACAATTACAAAACAGCATGTTAATTAGATTTATTCTAATTCCCCTTCTTAGTGTATTCAGATGGATGTCAGAGACTTACACTAAATGCCTTTTAACTAACTCACCAGTATATGGTGAACTATTCATTTTATTATTGGAACCTCTTCTAAATCAATATGTCCAACTCTACCTATGGATTTTATTTTAGTTCTCTATTTTATCTTACTTTTTTTTCACACAAGGCATCACTGTGTAGTCCAAGCTGGTCTTAAACTCATATTCCTCCTGTCTCATGTATGGGATAATAGGATTTGGGGAGTTTACTAACAAACCTGGCTCTCTGAAAATTTCAAATTGATAAATTATTTTGAATGCCAAACAAACGAATTCTCTGAATATGTCTTTGTTTGTTCCTTCATTTGTCTTTATGTTGCAGTTTTATACATGAAACCATAACAAAAATGAAATTGAGTAAACATGAGAAAGTAAAACATATTCAAGAAAAATTAGCAGGAGGAGGGGAACTGTCATTCATACTGAAACACAGAAACTATTCTTCACAATTATATTTAAAAGAATTTATTTTTTGTGCACATCTTCTCAGCTGCTAAACATTGGGAGCCAACCTAGAACACTATGTGGCACTAAGTCAGGAGGCCGGGAGTGCTCTGTGTGACTGGAGGCAAGTACCTGGAAGTAGCAAGGTGTCTGGAGAGAGAGTGCAGGAAGAAGCGCAGAATTTCGGATGACGAAGCATGAAGGTTGCAGGAAAGGGCATCCACGGGAGTAAAATGTCATCTCTCCAAGAAGTGTCTACCTAATGTCTACGCAGTAGGAACTTGTTAGCTTTGTCCAAAAATGAACACATCAACAGCAAATAAATCCTGCTTGTTGAAATATGTGCTTAACACTTTAAAATGAAGTTTAGATATAGATATAGATAGATAGATAGTCATTCTTATTATGTTATGTCTAAAGATACGTGTATAATAAATTTATAGTTTGTACATTATTCATATTGGTATATGAAGTATATATATATATATATATGTACACATACATACATAATACATATATACACTGAATTCAATTCTGAGAACCAAAATGAATGTGGACATAGAGAACAATTTCCATAAAATTGTCCTCTGACCTCCAAGGACACACTGTGACACAGAGACCCACACATATCATGCACAAATATACACATTTTGAGAAATGAAAGG
Source organism: Peromyscus aztecus (assembly GCA_902168405.1). Classification (NCBI taxonomy): domain Eukaryota; kingdom Metazoa; phylum Chordata; class Mammalia; order Rodentia; family Cricetidae; genus Peromyscus; species Peromyscus aztecus. Next base: position 13,327 of record CABHPQ010164739.1, on the reverse strand, counting down.
TTTCTTGTGTTAGAATAAGAAAACATACAGAGAGATTGTAGTATAAAATTAGAAAGCTTATGGTAAAATCTCATTGATCAAAAAGAAAACATATTATATTTTCACTGCTTATTTGCAAAAGAGATATATTCACTTTGAGAATTCTTATTGTTATAATTTCAATTTGCATCATCAGAAAATCAAGACATTTCATGATTTTCTTCTCAGTCTCATACATTCTTCAAGGATGCTTTTATTAAAAAGACATTGAGAGTGATTCTTACCTCACTTTATATTCTATGAGTTGTCCAGGAAGAGATCTTTCATGATGAAAGTCTTTCTGTGCAGAACTTATGAGGCATTGTGTTTTCAGAAAAGGATTAATTAAATTAGGTCCCCTTATTAAAATATCTAAAAGCTTCATTAACTCAATAGTATGATATGTTAATCAGATTAATTGAGAGTTATTTTTGTCTGTGAACCTACCACCATTCTAGTCATAATAGAGATGTTTCAGTCTGAAAATCTTGTGAAATTTGGATGGGAAAAGTATATATTACATAATCTTCAGTCTTTTCAGAAAAAAATACATGAAATTTAATTTTGAGACTGGTATTATCTGCTACTATATTATATGTCTGCTGCTAATTCTACTGTCATAATGGTAGTTTCATTTAAAAATTTTTATGATTAGATTTACTTGCAATGAGAATATATTGCTTACATATTTCATACTTAATGATGATTTAAAATGGTAGAATTGAGGTTGTAAGGAGAGTAGATATTTGTAGAGGATAAAAGTACTTTATTTGGGGGATGTGAGGTGGCTTGGGAGGAAGGGCTGGGAGATGGGAGGAGGGAGGAGGTGGGATCTGTGGGTGGTATGTAGAGTCAGTAGAAAATTTCCTAATAAAGAAAAAAATAGATACAAAAAAAGAAAATGGTAAAAAAAAGTACTGGAAGGCTCAATATGAGTTGGAAGAACTATTAATGCTCAGGTCTAAATGAAGCAAAAATAACAGAGATACATTTGAGTAACTTGTGGCTATTGCAAAAGTAATTTTAGATTTTGAAATGAGCATTTATGAAAAGAAGCTTAACTTAATCACCAGTATCAAAGTGATGCATGTTTTCTTTTCTTTTTTTTTTTTAACAACTAAAAAGAAAAGAGGCCATGAAAACAAGGATGAGTATATTGAATAATCAGTTTGGAAGGAAAAAGAGAAACAGAGAAACATTGTAGTTACAATCTCAAAAAATATAAAACATAAATTCAAAATATTCTGAAATTTTAAAATCAAATACATTTTTTTCAAGACATGGTTTCTCTGTGAAGCTTTGGAGCCTTTCCTGGAACTTGCTTTGTAGACTAGGCTGGCCTCGAACTCACAGAGATCTGCCTGGCTCTGCCTCTTGAGTGCTGGGTTTAAGAGTTGTGAGCCACCACTGCCTGGCTAAAATCAAATATTTTGACCTGTATAGATAAAACTTAAAGAAAAATGCATATGCATTATAAGTCTGTGTACATATATTGCACAGACTATAAAGACTTTTTAATACCTATAAAATCCATTCCTTGTTTTAACCTAATAAACGTATTTTCATCCACTTCCATTAATACTATTATAAGGCATGTGAATTTCTTTTTTGCTATTGTGAGAAAAAGATTCATGTTGGCTTATGTTTTCACAAGATAAAGTCCACCATGTCAGAAGACATGGCAGTAGTCAGGGAAATCATAAGGAAAGCACAGGAGGCCAGCTTCTCACACTGCATTCATAGGCAGGAAGCAGAGAGGGAAATAAGGAAAAGGAATGATCTATAATGTTTCAAGGCCCACCCTAAATGGCTGACTTCCTCCAGTGAGGCTCTACCTCTTAAAGGGTCCACAACATTTTAAACCACACCACAAGCTGGATAGTATTCAAGTATTCAAATATTTGCACCTGTGAGAGGAAATTTCCTATTCTAACCATGATATGAGAAAATTTTCTGATTTAAAAATGAGATTCAAAATCCCCTTGAGGAAAAAGCTGAAATTATTTTTAAACTAAAACTATGAATAAAGCTGTACACACACACATACACACCCCCCCACACACACACGTATGTGTGTGTATCTCTGTGTGTATGTATGTATATATAGTGTGTGTATATATACAATATACAAGATATATTGGTAAAAATAAATAATACGTATATGTCTAAATATATCGTTGCATTTTACTTTAATCTAATTCACTATTTAGTAAATTCATCATCATGGACAAAGTATTAATTCTAATAGTTTATTAATTTCCTCAAAGATAATCTCATGCAAATTCATTTAGAAATTTAGCTGGCCCTATTGTTTTTTGGGGAACAAAATCACACTTGTTAGATAATTGATATATGATATGAATTCACAGTGAGCAAAAATACTTAATCATGCAGAATTAACAAAGCAAAAATGATCACACAGCAGACTTCAGGAGTAATATGGATTTTCTTAGCCTCTCCCTTCCCCTGTGTCGAAGCGCTGAACCTGGATATACCCGACTCTAAACCATATGCTGATAGTTGTAAATCACTTCCTTTGCCATATAAGGTATAGAATATCTGAATTTTCATTTAGCTTTTACCTTAAATTTATCATTATAATGGTGTAAATATTATTATTCATGCCACAGAATTGTTTTTCTATACAAATATGTTTGTAATTGTAAATCTGTGTAGTGGGAGTAATACCAATTAATTTTGATAAGCCTTCCAATGCCTTCTACTTTGGAAGAGACTCTAGCTTCAAAAAAAGAATGGATATTAGCCAGGCGGTGTTGGCACATGCCTTTAATCCCAGCACTCAGGAGGCACCCAGGCAGATCTCTGTGAGTTCCAGGCCAGCCTAGGCCATAGAGTGAGTTCCAGGAAAGGGGTAAAGCTATACAAAGAAACCCTGTCTCAAAAAACCAAAAAAAAAAAAAAAATCCTTGCCTTTGCAAAAACGGATATTGTTTGTATGTCTGCTGAACTTACACATGAAAAAAATGGTTGATACAGGAGGTTTGACACTAGCTTCCTAGCAGGTATTTTAACACTTAAAAATTAAGTATGGATTAGCATAAAGTTATAAATGCAAGTATCTTTACTTAAAGTTTATCATACAGTGTATTGCTTTTGTAATGAAGTTTTCCTTACCATTATATTTTCTATGGCCATTTAGCTCCCATCTTAGGCCAAATAGTGTCTTAGGAGTTTTCCTGTTATGAGAACACATACACAGATATTTTTCTGAGCACAGGATTTTAATATTTAGTTTAAATGTTTTTAATTGCTAGAATATTTTTGTTATCATCTTTCATTGTTAACATTGTTATATATTTTTGTTTTTATTAATATACCACTACATTTTGAAGTCTATAATAGCAAACATTCCAGTATGATTAACTTTTTTGGACAGAACTGCTTTTGATATTTTGTGTCTTTCCTCCATCTGTATGAATTTTAGGATTTTTTTTTCTATTTCTGTAAATAATCTTCTTGGTAAATTCATTTGGATTTTATTTAATCTGTAAATTAACTATGGTAGGAAGATTATTTTCATAATATTAGTCCTACACATCCACGACCATGAGTTGTCTTTCCATATTGTCTTTCTCAATCTTTCTTCAGTGATTTGAAGCTTTTGTTGTAGAGGTCTGTCACCTCCTAGGTTAAGTGTCTCCCAAGCTATTTGTCTTTAATACTACAGTAAGTGTGAGGACATTCATGGTCTTTTTCTTAGTGTATTTGTTATTGGGTTTAGAGAAAAATTACTGATTTTTGTAAGTTGTTTTGTATACTGAGACTTTACTAAAATTGTTGATTGTTTCTTGACACTTTCATATGGCATTTTTGGATTTTGTAGATATAATATTGTATCATACGCAAATAATTATAATTTGAATTCTTCTTGTCCTCTTTGTGTCCCTTTGATTTCCCTCTCTTCCTGTATTGCTCAGCGTAGTGCCTCTAGGCCTTTCTCATTCCTGAATATAATGAGATTGCACTGAGTTATTTTGCATTTAAGATAACGTTAGCTGTTTATAATATATATGTATATATTATACATAATATACATTTATTTTGTTGGCATATGTTCCTTTCAGTCCTAGGCTCTCTAGGAGTTTTATCATGAAATCATGTTGAATTTTGCCAAAGGCCTTTTGCGTCCATTCTAAACATCATGTGATTTTTGTCTTTATTTTATTTATTGACCTACCTATGTTAAACCAACTCTGTATTTATGAGATGGTGCCAAGTTTATCAGTTAAAAGTTAAAGACTTTTGACATATAATTGGTTATAAAACAAAATAAAATTAAATAACTAATATAGTGTAGTATATTAGTATAGATAACATATAATGCTTTTATATTTGGGAGAAAAGAATTATTTGTTAATGATGTGTTATTAGGATAACGTTTCGGGAAATTTTGTAGAAGAAGAGAAAATGCATTAATACAGCCACAGAGGATAAAATATCAGAGTGAGGATATAGTATGAATGGCACTATGGTATTGAACTGTTTGCTTGAGTATGGTGAATAATGCAGAAAAGACATAATATGATAGAAAAATAGATAACATAGATATGTGCAAGTCAAAAATATCTTCTAAATTTCACTTATAATGAATTAAAAGAAAGATGCTTAGCAATTCTTACTTGTCAAATTTTTTTATTTAATCAAGTGATTTTAAATGTGATCATGTGAGATGATATTTAATAAAAATTGCTTCTCTCAGCTACAGATTATAAGCTTCCTTCCTACATTATGAGTATCAGTTTTGATGTTTCACTGAATGTGTCTCTCATGCAAGAAGGCTGAAAGTTCTGTTACTGAGATGGCTCACAGTTGTCTGTAACTCCAGTTCCATGGAATCTGATGTTCTCTTCTGAGCTCTGCAGGCATCAGGCTTGCAATACTAACACATACATACAGACAAGCCACCTATAAAAATAAACTATTTTTAATGATATAAAGAAACTGAATGGGTCTTGCTTACCTGCAAATCCAAATGTGCATGTGTACTGTCATGTGGCAGTCTTGAAGTTGTTTGAAACCTCTTTGACAGGAAGCATCCCAATTTTATTTAGTAAACAGAATACAGACCATATGGAGAAGCTTTGTACTCGTAAACAGGTCCAGATACTGCAATACTGACACACCAATTATATTTAGAGTGACCCTGAAGGTTTTCATTTTATGGTGTGTGATCAAGGTTGATTATTCAAGAACCTTCACATAATTATTTTCATGTAAATTAAATTATGCAAAACTAGTTTGTTTCTAACAATACAAGTTCATAATTACTTCAGCATTTAATGTATGTTACCATATGGTGATTTAGGAAATAGTATTATTTCCAAATCAATTATTTAGCATAATCATTGGTAACAGCCAGTAATAGTGATTTAGATTCTGTTTACAGTAGTAGAACATAATACTGTATAAATTTACTTGAAATTCCTGAGAATAGTGTTCCGTGGATATTTGTTTATTGTTTCAACCTAACCTCATCCCCAATCCATACTCTGGGTATAGAATTGCTTTAACACATCAGGAGTTACCTAATGTATTTAGAAGAAAAAGTGAAAAAAAATCCTATAAATCTCTTTACCTCGAATTTCAGGTAGCTTAAAATATCTAATTGGAATCTTAAAAAGCAAAAGTCATATTATGAGAATATCAGGGTATGACAGCATTGTTATGCATACTCCTTCAGTTCATCTTTGTTTATGACTTACCATCAATATGTTAATATTTACTATATTTCGATACCCTCTTCTTCATTCTTCCTTCATTTTCAATTGTTTATCAATGATGTTTATATACAATATTTCTTATTATGTTTCCAGTAATTCATAGAAATAAATTAAAAAAAGAAAATTAATAATAAATATGAGAATAAATTTATATAAATATCAATAGCATTGCACAATATACATAATACATTTGAATTTTAATATTATATATATTTATCATTAGAAATTTTAAAAAGAAAATAATATTAAGTTAGACTCCATAGTCTCTGATGTGTGAGAAAATTTCTCCAGTTCCTTTTTATATTTCAGGCATAGTGGACAGAACTGATTAATGATGTGTTAATTTCCATCCTTTATTAAGTTTTATCATAAGAAATGAATACTGAAATTTTACATCTTGAAGCATTTAACAGTTAATGAGCCTTGTTTCCCAATCTAAAATCTACTACCTAGAACAAATGTGAGGTGTGCAAGGTTGGAAGAGCAGAAACAATGGATTACCAGATCTCTGATCACCTTCCCACTGCTCCACATTGAAAACAATAAGGCAGGCATGTTTGCTTTTGTCCCAGATGGTGTGGTTCTGACAGTTTAAAATAACCTGGGCTATTCATAATGATGACTTCATTGACCATACAATGAAAGGTTTAGTCTTATAGAACTGATCTATTGCTGCATCATCAACTTTTCTCATCTGGAAATTCTGAAATATTAATTGACTAATTACTAAATTATAAATTCTGTGCAATGGATTCAAAAAAATTTTTACTACAGTAAGGATTACTTTACCAACAGGTTACCTATGGCCTGTTTTTCTTACATAGGTAGAAGAACAGGCAATTATATATGAATCATTTTTGTCCAACACCCACAGACACACACACACACACACACACACACACACACACACACAAACACACATATACTCACACACACACATACACAGATAAAGAAAGAGCTAAGAAATTTTTTGACTATCAACTCTGTTTACATTCCATTTTCCTTCCATAACCAATTAGCCACTTAGTCTTCCAGACAAGCCTCAAATAATTAATAATTAATCCAAAACATACAATAGAAAATAACACATTCACACAAACCCACATACACATGCATATAATGTTTTACTAGTCCATCTCTCCTCAAATGAAAACAAAGGTCAGTTATTTGCCACAGAAATCATGATTAATTAAAATAAAATTCCTTGCTTAATTTTTTAATATTGTTCTTCCTTAATATTATAAATCATAATAATATTAATATTATAGATCATAAATATTAGGTACACTATGCTAAATTATTAACTTAATTGTAAGCCTATGCTCATTATATACATAATGAGGCTAAATACTTACTACTTGATTGTAATTGGTAAAGGAAGAGTTTGTCTCTAAGAAGAAACTAAAATGCACAGTCTTGAAAATTTTCAGCTTATTATGACTATGTTTATAGATATCCAACATATAGATGTGAAATTTCTCAGGGTTGTAGGAGAAGAAATCTCAGTACTTTCAATTTTCAGTATGTTACTAATATGTAGGTAGATATTGCTACCTACAAACTGATCTTTCTAATTAGAATTTACTTGTGAATTTCTTTATACAAATTTCTTGACATCTGTCACTTTCATTAATTTCTAATTTGGTCAATTTATTTAGAAACTGTGATGATTTTACCATATTTAGTACAGATAAATGAATAAAAATTTTTTGAAATATTATCCTCAATTATCTAAAATAATTGAAATACTTGAATAATTCATATATATTTAATATCAGCAATACTCCATAGAAATAATTTGTAGATAACTTACGTTAACATTGGTAAAATTGTTCAAAGTGATTTACTTTCAACCTTTGAAGACTGGTAATACCAGTTTCTATAAAACTCAGTTGTTCAGTACTACAGTGTACAGTGAGAGTTAAAAATGTTGACCACCCTTATTTGATAAATAAATTTTGATAAAAAAATTTGATAAATTAAATCTCCTTCAATAATGAAGCCACTGAAAAAAATTTGTTAATATTTTCTAAGCTCCATTTTATCAATTTACCAAATATTTGGAAATAAGATGTAATGTGTTTATTTCAAATAGAAAACATTCCAAGTAGTTTTTTTTCTTTTTTTAATATATATTTTTATTTTATAATTAACTTAATTTCACGTATCAGCCACAGATTCCCCCATCCTCCCTCCTCCCACCCCCAACCCTCCTCTGTAGCTTAAGGTTTCCTGCCTGGCCCACAGTCAGGATAAATCTCTTTCAACTGCCAGTCCCACAGCCGCTCAGACCCAACCAAGTAAACACAGAGACTTATATTGCTTACAAACTGCATGGCCGTGGCAGGCTTCTTGCTAACTGTCCTTATATCTTAAATTAATCCATTTCTATAAATCTATACCTTGCCACATGGCTCGTGGCTTACCGGCATCTTTACATGCTGCTTGTCCTGGCGGTGGCTAGCAGAGACTCCCTCTGCCTTCCTGTTCTTTTTATTCTCTCTGTTAGTCCTGCCTATACTTCCTGCCTAGCCACTGGCCAATCAGTGTTTTATTAGCAACACATTTGCCATACAGAATATCCCAAAGCACTCCTCCCCAATCCACCCCCCATTCCCACCTCCTCCAAGGCAAGGTCTCCTCTGGGGAGTCAGCCCAGCCTCATAGACTCAGGCCAGGCAGGTCCAGTCCCCTCCTCCCTACACCAAGGCTGAGCAAAGTGTCCCAGCATAGGCCCTCAGCTCCAAAAAGCCAGCCCATGCACCAAGAACATGTCCCGGCTCCACTGCCCAAGGGCCTCGGGAACAGTTCAAGCTAATGAACTGTCCCACTTATCCAGAGGGCCTGGTCCAGTTCCATGGGGGCTCCTCAGCCATGGTTCACAGTTCATATGTTTCCACTAGTTTGGCTATTTGTCACTGTGCTTTTTCCAATCATGGTTTCAATATCTCTTGCTCATACAATCCCTCCTCTCTTGCCAATTGGGCTCCTGGAGCTCCACCTGGAGATCAGCCGTGGACCTCTGCATCTGCTTCCATCAGACACTGGATGAGAGTTCTATCATGACAGCCAGGGTGTTCGGCCATCTGATCATCAGAGCAGGTCAGCTCAGACACTCTCTCGACCATTGCCAGTAGTCTACAGTGGAGATATCTTTGTGGATTTCTGGGGACCTCTCTAGCACTCTGTTGAGGGAGATACCGAGTAGTTTCTCAAAGAAATAACTTTCTATGAATACCTGAAATGTATGTGGGTGGTAATTCTGATATATAAGCCAAGTCCGATACCTATACTCTGCAATTATGATAAATAACAATGTATATACTGATGCACTGATGCCATTATATTTCTTTGAAGTCATTCTTTTCTTTTAGCACAAAACTTTCCCACTACAGCATTTTATTAATGTAGATCAGTTATGATAAAAGGATCTGGATGGAACCATTTTACCAATTCTGCTTCAAACAAATTTGGAGCCATTCTGCAGGATTATCTTTAATGTTTATAATTTTCAACATGAGTGATGAATTCTAAACACAATATTGGAAATATCAAAATTTCTTTGGAGAAATTTTGTCATGCATTTGACCATTTGTATTCTTTAATCAGTTCTCTTTGGTCCTGTGATCTTATACTGTGAACTTTGCAAGTTTTAAAAATGCTCCTTTCAGTGAATTTTGTGGACCTCTCCACAATGTGCTTATGTGTAGAAGTATGTTGTTATGCTGCCTATATGTACCTGATTTTTAAAATGTATCCTGAATCATGATATTGCTGTGCTGGGGCTTATGATTTGCAAATTTTTGAAAGACAGACATATGGCATAGCAAAGCTTGTGCTAGTTTCTAATATTTGAAGGAAGACTCAAAACAATCACATTGTGTAGGTGAATAATGTTGATAACAAAAGACCCATAATATGAATGACTTCATATCCTTTCGATATTCTGCAGATTCTTTTGGATCTTCTAGTCAAACATAAACATCTTCACTCATTGATGCCAATTATTCAGTTTACCTAGAAATAATTGCTTTACTTTGCATCATGTTGTACTGTAAAGGATCTCCAATTAAGTTGTATGGTCAAGGAACCTATGAATTTCTTTGTCAATCTCAATGGAAAAAAAGTTTAAATTGTATTTGATAATGAAGTACCAGTTTTTTCTCTATAAATAAACTATGCTCATCAATTAACTCAAATTTGATTACGATTCTTGAGCTTTTTGATGGATAATTTTTATTTCCATTGGTAATATTTTGGTCAAATGTTTTGCTAATTTGTTAAGACAGATGGTCAGCAATCCCTTGCCATGTGCCTACAAATTTCAGTCATGCCAAAAAACTTGGACATCATAATCTCTTTTGTTATTGTTGTTGTTTGTTCATTTTTAGCAATTTCTAAAATTTAATTTACTGATAGTTGTGCATTGGTTTTATTATTGAGAAGCAATTAAAGAAATTTTCAACATCCTTAGCCATCAGGAAAAAGAAAATCAAAATGACTCTGAGATTCCATCTTACACCTGTCAGAATGGCCAAGTTCAAAAACACAAGTGACAGCTCATACTGTCAAATATGTGGAGCCAGGGAAACACTCATCCACTGCTGGTGGGACTGCAAACTTGTACAGCCACTTTGAAAATCAATGTGGAGTTTCTCAGAAAATTTGGAATTGGTCTACCTCAAGACACAGCTATACTACTCCTGAGACTATACCCAAAGGATGCTCCATTCTATAAAAGGACACTTGCTTAAGTATGATCATAGCAGCTTTATTTGTAATAGCCGGAAACTAGAAATAACCTAGATGTCTCTCAACAGAAGATTGGATAAAGAAAATAAGGTACATTTACACCCTGATTATTACTCAGCTGTTAAAAACAACAGCACCATGAAATTTGCTGGCAAATGGATGGAACCAGAACAAATCAACCTGACTGAGGCAACCCAGACCCAGAGAAGTAAACATGGTATGTCATCATTTATAAGTGGGTATAAGCTGTAAAGTAAAGGATCATCATGTTGCAATCCATAGACTCAGAGAAGCTAAGTAATAGGGAAGGTTTAAGGGGGAGGCATGAACCTTCCTGGGAAGAGGAAATAGAACAGAATATCATGGGTAGACTAGGGACTGGAGGGATCAAGTGGGGGTGGGGTGGAAGGGGAGAGTACTTTGAGAGACACCTGTAATTGGAGGGTGTTTTGCTGTGACCTAGAAACCCAGTACAATGGAAACTCCTAGGCATCTATTAGGGTTACCTTAGCTAAAACTCAAACTCCTACCAATAGGGGATAAGAAGCCCATTTCCTGTAACCAGGCACGACTTCCAGTGTAGGAGTTGGGACATCAACATAGCCACAAAACCTTTGATCTACAATTTGTCTTGCCTGCAAGATGTGCTGGGGTAAAGGTGGTGAAAAATTGTAGGAATGGCTTAAAACCCATGCTACAGGGGTTCCCACCCCTGATACTGCATGGAGGGCCTGGAACCACGAGTGGGATAGGCCAGAGACCTATGACAGAACCAAACATGACCAGCAAAAACAGAAACAGAAACAAAAACAAACAAAAAAGTCAATGAAATGATTCTGAATTGTATTCTGCTCTACTCATAGACAGGGGCCTTGCATAATCGTCATCGGAGAAGCTTTATCCAGAAACTGATGGAAACAGATGCAGAGACCTACAGCCAAACATTAAGCAGAGCTAGAGGAATCCTGCATAAGAGAGGGAGGAAGGAGCCAAAGCGATCAAGGACACCACAAGAAAAACTACAGAATTAGCAAACTTGGGCTCATGGAGGCTCACAGAGACTTCACCACCAATTAGAGAGCCTACTTGGGGCTGACCTAGGTGCTCTGCATATATGTTATGGTTATGTAGCTTACTCTTCTTGTAGGACTCCTAACAGTGGGAGTGGGGGTTGCCTCTGACTGCTTTGCGTGCTGTTAGGACCCTTTTCCTCCTACTGGGTTGCCTTGTCCAGCCTTAATATGAGGAGATGTACCTAGTATTATTGCAACTTGATATGCCATGTTTGGTTGATATCCCTGGGAGCCCTGACCATTTCTGAAGGGAAAGGAGGAGAAGGAGTGGTTGGAGGGGAGGATAGGGAGAGGAGGGGGGGAGGAAAACTGTGGTTAAGATGTAGTTTATGAGATAATAATAAAAAAATATATATACAAGAAAAAAGAAAAAGAAAATCTCATACAATGTGAAAGTAAAATGATAGCGATTCGAGGCTAGAGATGTGAAGGGGAAATTGCAGTGATGAAAATTTGCCAATGAATATAAATTTGCAGTAAGGTAGAGGACTGAAGTTATGTGACTTTGTTCTACTTGAAATGGCGGTCATCAACACATCAAAATATCAAGAGAAGTTTTTAAATATCTATCTCAAAGAAATGAAAAGTGGTTAATATAATGAATATGCTTGTGCCATGGTTTTAGCAACATGTAAGATATGTATAATATAACTTCATATAAGGCATCATAAACTTGTATGATAATGCTTCAATTAAATTTTTTAACATTGTTATATTTTAACTTCTATAATCAATACAAATAAAATTATGCTCAAACTGTTTAATAATAAATTATTTTCTTTTCTTGTGATTAATTTTCCTTCTAGCTATTTTGTCATGGGAGTTCAAGAGTGGATTTTGTTTTGTAGTACTGCATTCTTACTTAGCATGGAGGAGAGGCAATAACAATGTGGTTGGATTTGTAAAATGGGCTTATAGTAAGGATTTGCACTGGAGAACCCTGGTAATGGCAATGGCTAGTTCACACCTCATTTCCCCTATGCTTTCTACCTTCTAACTTCCTATTCATCAACTCAGTAGGAACTTTTGACTCTTCTATTTCCATGTGAATGTTTTTCTGCATATAGTGACAGAAAGCTGTGCTCTGTAAAGCTTACTAAACATTTCATGAATTCTTTCCTTCACAGGCTCTGGCAGAATCCCTACTCCTCACAAGGTCACCATGCTGTGACACTTTAATGAAGCTTCTTACTGTGCTGTCCATTCATATAGGATGTTTTCCAGTGGTTTTCTAAATGTACGTATCCTTCCAAGTTCTGTTCTTTGTGTCTGACTTTTCCATCAAGTATAAATCTGGTGATGTAAGATGTTTGGAGAACGGTTTCAAAATTATATAACTGGTATGACAGTATACATTATGACTATACAGGAAAAGTCACAATCCTTATACACATTTGAAGCTTACCTTAGATTCAAAGTGATTGGAAGGTTAATTCCATGAAGTGTGCAGTCATTGCAGGTCAATGCAAAAAGAGAGACAGAATTCACCAAAATGGTCTTGGAGAATAAATAGAATTTTTAATAGTTGTTAAAATTGAGTGCCAAAGAAGGCCCTTGATATTATTTTCATAACTGCAAATTCAGTAGTTAAGAACATCGGGTAATCTTTTAGAAGTCCAGGATGCCATTTCTAACACGCACAGCCATCAGTAATTACAGTTTCTGAGGATCTGACATGCTGCCCTGGCCTCCATGGGCATTAGGCACACAAGTGGTGTATAGTCATACATGAAGCAAAAAACA
>CABHPQ010164738.1:0-41696 GCA_902168405.1 Peromyscus aztecus | reverse complement strand
CTAGAGCCTTGCTACACAAGATGCAGGGTTACAGTGAGGACATGTTTAGCTCCCGGTGCAGAAACCAAGAGAGCTGATTATCAACCAATAGTAGATGACAGAACTAAAGACAGCTTCCATGTCTAGAGCTCAGGAAACCCCAGTCAGTCAGTGAAGCCTCCATTCCCATCATTTTCCAGTTCCTTAGTTTGCCACATCACCCTCCTCTCTGTGATACCTCTGCTGGTGACCTTGGCCGGCTGCAGCTGAAGGCAGGAGCCAAGAAGGCCGGGGAGCCAGCACTCAGGGAGGAGGGGAATGCTTCACTCACAGTGGTTTTTCGCTGGTCTGGGGGCTAAACTAGGGAACTGAGACTGGACTAGCTGCTCCCTTTTTCGGGAATGGAACTGTGTAGGTGTTCCCTGGTTATATGGAACTTTGCAGGTGAGTTTAGGTACCCACCAGCCGGGGAGGAAGCTGAGGGCAGGAGCTACCCAGGCCTTTGGAATTTGCCCCACGTGAGTGCCAGATATTGGCGAAATTATTAAGGCCACTCCACGTAGTTAAAAGGGAGGTTTATTTAGTAACTTACAAATGAAGGGATAGGTAGGTCGCAGGGTCTGGGAAAGATGTAGCGCAGTCCGGCGGTGTTCTCTGGAGAACTCTGCTCAGTCTACCTCTAGCGTCCAGGGTCCAGGAACCAAGAGAGATGGCCCATCCGGATCTTGGCCCTCAAGTCTTCAGGGTCCTCTCTTGGCCCCACCTTGTAGCCTCAGTGGGGGTTGGAACTTCCAGATCAAGGTTGGAATGGCTACCAACTACAAGCCCATTTTCAGGTTCCTCCTGGCTTTACCCAGCATGTCCGCATAGAGGATGATTAGGACCACAGGCCTGAGTGGAGGTGTCTGAGATGGTCTGCACTTGCCTGTGCTGGGGGGAGGTCTTTTGCTCCACCCCTTTGGGTCTCCATAAATACCCTAGGGCAGAGACAGTCGGGGCCTGTTAGAAAAGGGTCCAGGCCCTCTCGAGGCTATCCTTTATTTTCTGTTTATCTCCACAATATAAATCCTTCTATCTAATATTTCCTGCTGCTCGCACTCAAGAAAACTCTGGGGAACTGTGGGGTTGGTGGGTAAACACCCCACATTATAGACTGAAGGCTTTGTAGCTAGGTTAGTGTTTACCTTTCTCCTCTGGTAGCATGCAGAGTACCTTCCTTGGTTTTGGCTCTCTCTTCCTGTATTCTCTCCCTTACCTCTTCTTACCCACTCTGTTAATTCTCATGTTCCAGTGGTCCCCACCCCTGCCTATCTATACTATATATTCTATTTCCCCTTTCTTACAAGATTCCCTCCTTCCACCCAAATCCCTTACACTAAACCTAATTTCTGTGGTTATATTAATTGTAGTCTGCTTAACGAAGACTGAATAGCTAACATACACATATAAGTGAATATATACCCATATTTGTCTTTTGGGGCCTAGGTTATCTCACTCAAGGTGATTTTATTTAGCACTATCTATTTACCAATTAATTTCATGCTTCATTTTTCATTTTTTTGTGACAGGGTTTCTCTGTGTAACAGTCCTGGCTGTCCTGGAACTCACTCTGTAAACCAGTCTGGCCTCAAACTCAGAGATCCGCCTGCCTCTGCCTTTCAAGTTCTGGGATTAAAGGTGTGTGCCACCACCACCTGGAATGATTTCATTTTTTAACAGCTAATTAATATAATCTGTGTAAATGCACCAACTTTTTAAAAATCTATTCATCTGTGGACAAACATATAGGCAGTTTCCAATTTCAGGCTATTGTCAATATGGCATATTCATACATGTTCATACAGCAGTAGTGAATATAGATAGACAAGTGTCTCCGTGGTAGGATGTAGAGAGCGACATTCAGGTGTGTGTCCAAGAGTGCTATACCTGGAGACTGAGGTAAGTCTATTCCTAGCTTCCTGAGGAACCACTGATTTCCACAGTGGCTGTACAGGTTTGCCCTCGCACCAACAATGGCTGAGTGTTCATCTTACTCCCACATCCTTAACAGTGTGAACTCTCATTTGTTATGTTACTCTTGGCCATTGACTCATGTACGATGGAATCTCAAAGAAATTTCACCTGCCAACTAAAGATGTTGAATATATATTTAGATGTCTCTCATCTATTTGTGTTTCATTTCTTGAGAACTCTGTTTAGATGTATATCCAATTTTTAATCCCATTCTTTAATTATTTGTTTTCATAGTGTCCAGTTTTGCATTCTTTATGTATTTTAAATATTAGTCCTCTATTGAATGTGTAGTTGATAAAAATCTTTTTGCATTCTGTAAGCTGCCACCTTGTCTGAATGAGGGTGCCCTTTCCCATAGAGAAGCTTTTCATTTACATGAAGTAGTATTTACTAATTGTTGGTCTTAGTGCCTGCATTAATGATGTTCTCTTCAGAAGTCTTTTCCGGTGCCAATGAGTTCAAGACTATTCCTTACTTTCTCTTCTATTAGTTTATCTGGCCTTATATTAAGATCCTTGAACCATTTGGATTTGAGCTTTATGTGGTATGATATTTACATTCTTCTACACACAGCCATCCAGTTTGACCAGGACTATTTCTAGGAGATGCTGCATTTTTTCCAGCATGTATTTCTGGTTTCCTTCTCAAAAATCAAGTATCTACATAAGCATGTGGATTTATGTCTCGGTCTTCAATTTGATTTCACTGACCAGGGTGTAAGTTTTTATGTCAACACTGTGCTACTTTTATTACTATAACTCTGTAGTATAATTTGAGATGTAGGGTGGTGACATCTCCAACAGTTCTGTTATTATTCAGGATTGTTTTAGCCATCCTGTTTTCTTTTGGGTTTTCATGTGAAGTTTAAAAAAAATTGTCCTTTCAATTTCTGTGAAAATTTGTGTTGGAATTTTGATGGGGATTGCATTGTAGATTTCTTTTGATAGGATGGACATTTTGACTATATTAATCCTACTAATCCATGAGCGTGGGAGATCTTTTCATCTTCTGATATCTTATTCAATTTCTTTCTTCAGTATCTTAATTTTTTCCAAATTATTAGTTTGTTATTTGTTATAACGTCTTTCACATGCTTGATTAGAGTTACCCAAAGATATTTTTGAGGCTATAGTGAAAGGTATTGTTTCTCTGACTTCTTTCTCAGTTCATTTGTTATTTGTATATAGGAAGGCCACCGATTTTTGTGTGTTCATTTTTATCCAGCTACTTTGCTGAAAGTGTTCTTCAGCTGTAGAAATTACCTGGTGGAGGTTTTAGGGTCATTTATGTATACAATAAAGTCATCTACAAATAAAAATACTTTGACTTCTCCATATTCTACTTCTTCATATCCCATTGTTCTTCTCCAGTTGTCTTACTGTTCTAGCTAAGACTTCAAGTTCTACATTGAGTAGTTATGGAGAGAGTGGACAATCTAATCTGTCTTATTCCTAATTTTCATGGAAATGCATTAAGCTTCTCTCTATTTGGGATGATGTTGCCTGTGGGTTTGTTACCAATTGCATTTATTATATTGAGATAGATGTCTCTTGTAGCCCTAGTCTTTCCAGGATTTTTATTATAAAGAGGTGTTGGATTTTGCCAAAGGCCTTTACTGCATATAATGAGTTAATCATGTGATTTTTACCTTTTAGTTATTTTGTATGATGGATTACATTTGTCAATTTATATAAGATGAACCATTCCAGCATCTTTAGGATGGATCCTACTTGACCATGGCAGATTATCTTTTTGACAGTTTCTTGGATCCAGATTGCAAGTATTTTATCAAGAAGTTTTACATCTATGTTCATAAGAGAAATCTGTCTCTAATTTTTTCTTTGTTTAGTCTGTATGTGTTTTAGGTATCAGTGTAATTGTGTCCTTATAAAAAGAATTAGGTAGTATTAGTCTGTTTCCACTTTGTGAAATAACTTGAGAAGTATTGGCATTGATTTTTCTTTGAAAATCTTACACAATTCCACACTGAATCCCTCTGGTCCTGGGTGCGGTTTTTGTTTGTTTGTTTTTTGTTTGTCTTTTCAGGATATTTTAATTACTGCTTCTACTTCACTGGGGATTATAGATCTGTTTAAATTGCTCAGCTGATATTGATTTAACTTTCCAGGGTGGTATATATCAAGAAAATTATCTAGTTCTACTAGGTTTTCCTGTTTGGTCAAGTACAGATTTCTAAAGTCTGTCCTTATGATTGTCAGGATGTCCTCGGTGTCTGTTGTGATGTTCTCCCTCCTTTCCATCTCCACTTTTATTAATTTGGATCTTCTGTCTTTGTCTTTAAGTTAATTTGGCTAAAGGTTTATTACTTTTACTTATTTTATCATAGCTTTTTGTTTGTTTCTATTTTATTGATTTCATCTCTGAGTTGAATATTTCTTGATGTTAATGCCTTTTGGGTGTTAGTTCTTCTAAAGCTTTCAGTTATGCCATTAAGTTACTAATATGAGATCTCTCCACTTCTTTTAGTGTTATCCCCTAGTGCTATATAAACTCTTAGAACTGCCTTCATTTTATCTCATAGGTTTGTGTATGTTGTGCATTAATTTTCATTCAATTCTGAAAAATTCATAATTTCCCTCTTTATTTCTGTCTTCATCCAGTTTTCATTCACTAGAAAGTTGTTCAGTTTCCATGAGTTTGTAAGATTTCTGGTAGTTCTATTGTTGTTGATATCTAGCTTCAATCCCTGGTGGTCAGATAGGATGCAGGGAGGTGTTTCAATTTTCTTCTATCTGTTGAGACTTGCTTTTGTGTCTGAGTATGTGGTCGGTTTTGGAGACGGTTCCATGAGGTGCTGAGAAGCTTTCTTTTGTGTTCGGGTGAAATGTTCTGTAAATATCTGTTAAGTCCATTCAGTTTATGATGTCAGTTCGTTCCAGCACTTCTTGGTTTAGATTTTGTCTGGATAACCTGTCTATAGGCAAAAGAGGAGCATTGAAGTCACCCACTATCAGTGTATAAGGATCAATATGTGATTTGAGCTGTAACACTGTTTCATTGATGAATTTGGGAGTCTATGTGTATAGTAATGAAACAAAATTAGGCAATATGTAAATACTTTCACTATATGCACAGAAAACAACTCAATAAAATAACATGATCTAAAAGAATACTTTCTGACAGAAAAAAGTCTCCATGTAATTTTTTGTATATGTAACATTCAGACATTTTTAATTTTTTTTTTAAGAATTCCCAGCATTCAACTCCATACCAATTGTTCAGAACTTCTTTCAAAAATCAAACCCATTTCAGGAGCTGGAGGAATGATTCAGTGGTTAAGAGAGTTTGCTGCACAATCATGAGGACTGCAGTTCTGATCTCAGCACCCAGTTAACAAGTTTGGCATCCCACACATGCCTGTAAACCCAGTTCAGTATAGGCAGAGACAGAGAGATCACTTTAAGTTTCTGACTACTAGCCTAGCCAAGAAAACCCAAGCTCCAGTTTCAGGAAGAACCTGTCTTAAAGGAGTAGTTGAAGAGTATTTGGGAGTACCTGACACCCTCATCCAGTCTTTGTGCACACAGCTGCATGAACAGACATATGGGCACACACTCACACATACAGATGTATAAACATAGTTTTTTTTTTGAAAAATAGTCAAACACATTTCTGTTTCTAAAACCTTGTTTTACTATTTCCCACTATGGTTGTTTGAATGAAAATGTTCCCCATAGGCTCTTATGTTTGAATACTGGGTCCTCATTATTGGAATTGTTCAGGAAGGATTAGTGAGTGTGGCCTTGGAGGAGGTGCGGTCGCTGGTCTTTGGAGACCTCCCCAGTGTGGTCTCCGTCCCCTGCTTGAGGATCAAGATGGGAGATCTAACCTGCTGGTCTAGCTATCCTTTTTCATCTTCTCTCTGCCATCATAGACTAATCCTTTGCAACCGTAAGCCCTATTAAACTCTTTCTTTTATAAGCTGACTTGGTCAAGGTGTTTTGTCACAACAATTGAAACCTAACTAAGACATCCATTATTACAATAAAAAGTCCCTCGTGTGTTACCACAGAATTGTTTGTTAGCATTTCAACACCTTTAGTAAACTCTGATGTTCTATTTTTAAATCTTCACAGTTCAGTGGTATGTGACTTGAATACAGCCTGGTCTTTAGGAAATCATAAACCTAGGGGACTCTGATGTGAGGCGCTCAAACCTAGGATGCTAAGAGTCAACAAACAACTGAGTGCAGGAGAGAAAGTAGCTTAGCAATGAAGGAAAGCAAAACATTATCTTAGGACCTTATTCCCTTTCAGAAAGCGGATATTATTCAGATCACAGCTGTTTCTTATTTTGTCTAAAAATGGTCATCCCCAGTAGAGAAAATAAGAATGTTTCACTTTGTGTAGAGGAACAGCTGTTAGTGCCAGCTCTATCTTTCTCTGCTGGGGAAGATTCAAGGTGCAGGATTCATTAAGCTAGTACTAAGGCTCAGCTGTGAACACTTTGAAGTAAGCCATGCCAGGGCCAGGGGCCCTCTCAGAGTGTTTACAAGGAGAGGAAAGTTCTCCTTCCCATGGAGGTAGCACATCTCCAGCTATTACTTCCACCCTGGAGGTACTTGAGTTGACATTGTGATGGTTCGTGGGAGAAATAGAAGCAGATTTGCCTGCCGAGCAATGCTGGTTCTCTCTCCCACTCCCCGCCGAAGGTTGATACACCTGCAGAAACCTCCCGAAGCATTGCTTCATATTTCACAGGGAAAAGAAGAGCTTTGCTGATAGTGGACTGAAACTTGAAATGGCCTGCCAGGTGCCATCGCCTTTCTACTGCCTTTCCAGGCTTGCCAGCTTGCTTTTCTCCACTGGAAGCCATGCTCACCTGCCTCCACCCCCTGCACCAAACAAACATGAGAATGTGTGCTGTTCTTTTAACTGACACAGAAGAAAAATAAATTCCTGAGTGAACATACCTGAAACAAAGCTGTTAATATGGAAAGTAGCTACTTATGCAAGGACTTCTGCTGAGGGTGGAGTTAAGTCTTCAAGTGAAGTCACTCCTTGTTTCTGATGAGCTGTGGCATCTCAATATGTCCATGTATTTCACTATAGCAAATTAGGAGAATACTAAATTGGGCTGATGAAATGGCTCATGGGTAAAGGAGCTTGTCAACAAGCCTGTCAAGTTGAGCTCAATATCCAGGACTCTATAGAAGGAGAAAAATGACTCCTGAAAGTTGTCCTCTGAATCCCACATGTACATGATCACACACACACACACACACACACACACACACACAAAATAAATAAATTAGTGTCACTAATTAGAAGTGGGATTGAGTGATAGTAAAGTATTTGCCACGCAAGTATGAAGACCAGACTTCCATCCCCAAAACCTACATAAAAAGCAGTTGTGACAGATGCTTGTGCTCCTAGCACTGGGAAGGCTAAGTCAACATAGCTGTATTTATGAGTACCAGCCCAGGTTGTAGTGTGTTGTGCATATGCACACACACAGATGCACACAGTGAGACGCACAGAGACACATGGACACAAATACACACACACAAACACAAAAGGGAAAATACAATATTAACAAGGTGGCCAATGTGTAGATCACTCTATGAAAGCCCTTTCACAGAGGCTGATGCTTGTTTTCAGATACAGTCTCCCTATCTTAGCATCTCTAGGAGAAATTACCACAATTCTGAGCACATCGGAGGTTCTCAATATTAATTACATGGTTGAATGGTCCCCAGGCAGGAACATATTGGATTCTAAGATGAGGAAATTTGAAAGAAATATGAACTAAAATACTGCCAGGTTTATTTGTTCTTTACATTGGTTCTGTGCTGCCACAATGGGGCCTGGATGTCGTATGCATTGTTCTACTGCTTGACTGCCCTTAGTATGTGGCTTTTAGCTTCACACTGGCAAGATAGCAGAATCCACTCTAAGTACCATTTTCATGTTCTAAGCAAGAGAAAGTGAAAGGGACCAGAGGAAAGATGAATGAGATGTGAGATAGATGAGTTTGCCCTTTCCTGTATGGAATGCATCAGTTTCCACAGAAGCCTTTCTAACTTCTAGCACATGCGCACACTGCTCACCTTCATTGATGCCAGCACACAGTGCTATGAGCAAAAGAGGAAAATCAAGATGTGCCAAAATGTGTATGTTAAGGTAAGAGTACTTGTCGGGACCAGTTCTCACTTTCCACCACATGGGTGCTGGGGATTGAACTTAAATCATTATTAAGTTGATGGCAAGCACCTTTCTCTACTGAACCATCTCACTAACTCCTCACCTTGTCATATTTTGAGCCGGAGACTCTGGAGGGATCAACAGTTGAGTTTGGCTAGGCTAGCTGGGCAGTCATCCCAAGAACCCTCCTGCCTCAGCCTCCCCAGCACTGGGATTACAAGCCCATGCACCATACCCACCTTTTTTTAAGTGGGTTTTGGGAATCAAACTCAGATCTTCCTGTTTGCAGAGCAGGCGGCTTCCCTGCTGACTTATCGCTCTGGCTGATTTCTTTTCCCAGCCCTGTTTTCCCTTCAGTCAATGCTTTGGCAGGTCTGGCACTAAATATGGTGGTTTGAATGGCCCACATTGGACCATACCTTTGAATAACAGGTCCCCAGTTGATGGAACTATCTGAGAATGATTAGGAGGTGTGGCTTTGTTGGAGGAAGTGTGTCACTGGGAGCAGGCTCTGTGGTTTCCAAAGACGTGTGTCATACCCAGTGTGCCTCTCTGTCTCTGACCTGTGGATCAGGATGTGAGCTCTCAGCTGTTGCTGCCTTGACCACCCATCATGGACTCGAAGCCCTCTGAAAGCACAAGCCAATTGAATGCTTGCATTTCTAAAGCTCTCTGGCTGTGGCGTTTTGTCACAGCAATAGAAAAGTAACTAATACAGAGGTTTGGAAACTTCAGATAAACCTAGGTGGTTAAACTGTAATAGTTCTAAGAGTTATTTCATTTCCTTCTCTCTCTTTCCAGCCAGCCCCACCCCCCTCCCATGACACCCTCTCTAAACGTGGCTCTGTCACCCTGACACCCAATTTTGCACTTACACTTTTCATTGGTTGGCCACTGTCAGAAAAGCAGACGTGACAAGAGGCCAAACTTGATACTAAACCTTAAAACGTTCACGTGTTTTCACTGTCTTTATGATACCTGAAGTAAGAAAATGAATAAAAACAACAAAAAAGGCTAACTTGAGAGTTTAAGGAAAGAACGGCTCTTCTGATTTTAATGAAACCGGCCACATTTTAATAATTACATAAATCATGAAGCTGGGGACCTATTATAAGAGTTAATAATACTTTTAATAACTTTTGTTTCCTATTGAAAAATTTCAGGAGCCTTTTTATACATGAGACTTAATATATGACAAGCAGGATATTATGAAAAATAATTTTAGAGACTATCTGAAAAATTAATGAATTTGATTCATTCTGTATTTTTATCCTAAAAGTAGCAAAGTTCTCTAAATATTCTGTATTATTTCAAGTAAAAAGCTATTCATCGTTTTCACACACACACAAAAAAATTTTCCTATGACCACTTGGATTCAGAAATAATTGACGATGGGTTAGAATGGGCACACTGTGAAGCAGTGCAATAAAATGCCTTCCTCATAGTTATTTTATTAGGTTCTTACCCATAAATAATTGTTGAGGATCAAGACACATTACCTGAAAGATGATTATGGAAGACCAGGATATCCCACCTCAAAACATACTTTTTCCACATATCTGAGCTAATTATCCTGAGAAACTGCGGACATGGAGGCGGCTTTTAAGGGACATTTACAGCTATCCAGGGAACCTGGAGATAAAAGCATCTATGTCAGAAAAGGGCTGCTCAAAACTGTTCAAGTGTTTTGAAATTAAAATACAATTGCATCATGTTTTTCCTTTTCTCTTTCCTCCCTCCAGTCCTACACATGGTCTTGTTCTCTCTTAAATGCATAGCCTCTCTTTCTGTCATCATTGTACTATATATTTAATCTTTATATTATATAAATTATATAATATGCAATATATTTATGTTATATTATTTATTATGTAGTATATTATATCATAGAGTAAAATATTTAATGTAATAAATGTATGTGATAATACATATGATTATATATACACACATGAATACACACACACCTCAGAATATTGTTTTCTGTCCCAGGACTGGATGTGGATTAAACCATACAGTGTGTATCTGTATCCAACATTATACCATACCATGTTGATGACCATGAATGCAGTGCATATTACTTCAGTTACCTCCTTTCCCAGGCTCCAGGCCACCTGCCTGAGATTAAGAGAATTGGTGGAGGAATACAAATAATGAAAAGAACTTCATGAAGAGTCAGTTTAGAAACCTGCCACAGGAACAACTAACCTAGATTTCTGAGGGAGATGAACTCACTGAACATGGAATATTTGGAATGCAGACTTTTCCTCCTTATTTGCATGGGTGCATCCCAGCAGCATATTGGGTCACTAGTGTGCCTCAGCAATCCTGGAACCTAGCAATACTAAAGCATTTACTGGTGCCTTGGTAATAATAACTACAGGAGAGGTCAACAGAGTGATTCAATGCAAGAAACAGGAGCACAGCCATGCAAATGCTCAACCCGATGTCTGATCTCCTGAGCACAGGGCAGTATCCTTTGGAGGTTCTCAAAACTTTAAGGAGGGGACTAGAGAGATGTTTCAGTCAATAGAGTGCTTATCTTTCAAGTATGAAGACCTGAACTTGACCCCCAGAAGCCACATAAAAGTTGGCATGATGACCTAAGCTTGTATTCTCAAAAACGGCAGGACAGGAGTTAGAGACAGGGTTCCTGGGAGCTCCCTGACCAGATAGTTGAGCCAACTTGATGAAATTAGAGGTTGATGAGAGGTTACTGATGATTCACATCCAAGGTTGATTTCCTACCTCTATGTCCAAAAACACACATATGTATACAATTGTACACATATGTGCATGTGCACATAAACAAACATTTTGGGAAAATTTGAAAGAAATGAAAAATACAATGCAATATATGAAACATATGCAATGTATTATATTACTCATAAACATATATAGAGAAATATATACACACTTGCAAAATATACTAAGAAAACACTTGAAAGTAATTGAAATACAGGTAAATCAAGAGCATAGGTGTAGCAGCTTAAAACGATGATACTAAAAGTTTATCTTTAAAATTTATGCTTTCAAATTGGTATGTTAATGATGCAAAAATTCTATTTCTTAGATGTCAAATGTATAGGTTTCTGTGTGCATTCTGGGAACACTCAGCTAATATACTCTTAAAATTTACACATGCTTGGTTTATATTTGGCTTATTTAAAACAATGGATTTTTGTTTTAATTGTATATGAGAGAGAGAATGAATGAATGAATGAATGAATGAGAATATGAGTGTAAGTAGCCATGGAGAACAGAAGGGGTATCAAATCTCCTGGCACTGGAGTTATAGGTAGTTGTGAGCCACCTGATGCGTTTGCTGGGGACCAGATTTGGGTCCTCTGAAAGAGCAGTAGACACTCTTAACTGCCAAGCCATCATCTCAGCCCCTAAAATAAAGGTTTTTAAGTTGGATAAAATTATTGTAAAGTGGATTAATTTCATTAATTTCTGTTATTTGTCATAATATTTAAGAATTTGACACCATTGGTGTTTCTTATTTTAATTTTTAAATCAGCTTTGAAGAGGTTTCCATGGGAGGTTTTTGTACATATGGGAGGTGAGGAATCAACCAAAATGGAACTTAACCTTTTTCATTACAAATATTTAGCTTTCTTTTTTTTTCCTTTTGTTTGTTTAATTTTTTGTTTTGTTTTTACATCCCAATCAAAACTCCTCCCACTCCTCTGATTTCTTCCTCTCAAACACCCCCATCTACTACTCCACTGTTTCTCTTCTGATGTAGACAGGCCTCCCATGGACATCAGCCAGCCATGGTTTATCAAGTTGCACCTCCTCTCCTGTTAAGGCTGGATGATGCAAGCTAATAGGAGGAATGAAGGCCAGAAGCAGGCAACAGAGTCAGAGACAGTCCCTGTTCTCACAGTTGGGAGTCTCACGTGAAGACCAAATCACACAACTGTCACATATATGCAGAGGGCCTAGGTCGGTCCTATGCAGGCTCCCTAGTTGTCAGTTCAGTCTCTGTGAGCCCCTATCAGCCCAGGATTGTTAGTTCTGTAAGTTTTCTTATGGTGTCCTTGACCCCACTGGCTCCTCCAATCCTTCCTCCCCCTCTTCCACAGAATTCCCTGAGCTCTGCCTCATGTTTGCTGTGGGTCTCTGCATCTGTTTCCATAAGTTGCTAGGGGAAGACTCTCTGATGACAATTGAGATAGGCATCAATCTATGAGTAAAGAAGAGTAGAATATTATTAGGAATCATTCCACAACATTTTTTTTTTTGCCATTTCTGTTTGGTTTAATTTTATGTCTCTGAGGTATTGCCTCTGGATCCTGGCCCTCGGGGGTGAACTCCCTCTCAGGGTATGGATTTTCAGCTGTGCCAGTCATTAGGAGGTTGCTCTCACAATTTCTTCCCCATCTTCACCCCAGCACATATTGTAAGCAGGACAAATTGTAGGTCAAAGTGTTTGTGGCTGGGTTGGTATCCCAGTTCCTCCCTTGGAAGTCTTGCCTGGTTACAGGAGATGGCCAGTTCACACTCCATATCCCCTATTGCTAGGAGTCTTAGCTAGGGACAGCCTCACAGATTCCTGGGAGTTTCCCATTGCTCTAGATTTCTAGCTCATCCCAGAGATGCCCCTAGATCCAGTTGTCTCTCCCAGTAGTCTCTCTGTCTATCCTCCTCACACCAGATCCCTCCTGTTCCCATCCCTATTCCCCCTTCCAGACTCATCCCTGCTTCCACTGGTAATGTCCGTTCTATTTCACCTTCACAGTGAGATTCATGCTTCCCCCTATTTGAGTCATCCTGGTTACTTAGATTCTCTGGGTCTGTGGGTTGTAGCATGATTCTCCTTTACTTTGATTCTCTGGATTTCCTCCCTGTCTGTTGTTACCCCTGTCTGTTGTTACGGCTCCCTTTTTGTTTCTGATTCTGTTAATTTGGATATTCTGTCTCTGCCTTTTAGTTAGTTTAGATAAGCATTTGTGTATCTTGTTGATTTTCTCAAAGAACCAACTCTTTGTTTCATTGATTCTTTGCATTGTTTTCTTTGTTTCTATTTTATTGATTACAGCCCTGGGTTTGATTAATTCCTGCTGTCTACTCCTCTTGGATGTGCATGCTACTTTTTGTTCTAGAGCTTTCAGGTGTGCTGTTAAGTCTCTGGTATGAGAATTCTCTAATTTATTTATGAAGGTACTTGATGCTATAAATTTCCCTCTTAGCACTGCTTTCATTGCATCCCATAACTTTGGGTATATTGTGCATTCATTTTCATTGAATTCTAGAAAGTCTTTAATTTCTTTCTTTGTTTTTTCCTTGACCCAGTGGTAAATCAGTAGAGAGTTGTTCAGTTTTCATGAGTTTATAGGCTTTCTGTTGTTGTTGAAATGCAACTTTAATCCATGGTGATTTAATAGGATACAGGGAGTTGTTTCAATTTTCTTGTATCTGTTGAGACTTGATTTGTAACAGAGTATACGTTCCATTTTGGAAAAGATTCCATGAGGTGCTAAGAAAGTATATTCTTTTGTGTTTGGGTGAAATTTTCTGAAGATACTTGTTAGGTCCATTTGGTTCATAACCACTATTAGTTCTCTTATTTCTCTGTTTAGTTTCTGCCTGGACGACCTGTCCATTGGTGAGAGTGGGATGTTGAAGTCTCCCACTGTTAATGTATGGGGTTCAAGGTGTGGTTTAAGCTTTTGTAATGTTTCTTTTACAGATGTGGGTGCCCTTGCATTTGGGACATAAATGTTCAGAATTGAGATGTCCTCTTGGTGGATTTTTCCTTTAATGAATATGAAATGTCTTTCTGCATCTATTTTGATTAATTTTGGTTTGAAGTCTATTTTGTTAGATATAAAGGATAGCTACACCAGCTTGCTTGTTAGGTCTATTTGCGTGAAAAGTCTACTTCCAACCCTTTACTCTGAGGTAATATCTATTTTTGATATTGGAGTTTGTTTCTTGTATGCAACAGAATGATGGATCCTGTTTTCATATCCATTCTATTAGCCTGTGTCTCTTTATTGGTGAATTGAGTCCATTGATATTGAGAGATATTAATGACCACTAATTGTTTCCAGGTTCTTGCTATTACAAACATGGTATGTATTCACTCATAAGTGGATACTAACTGTAAAGTAAAGGATAACCATGCTGCAATCCATAGACCCAGAGAGACTAGGTAACAAGGAGGGTGACCCAAGGTGGGGTGATGCATAGATCTCCCAGGAAAGGAGAAATAGAGGAGATCACCTGGTTGGACTTGGGGCAGGTGGAGTAGGCAACATGAAGAATCCAGTTTGAGGGTGGGAGGAGGAGGACAGTGCTGAGAGAGGTGACTGGAAAAAAGGGGCCTCATGGAGTTGAGTATAACCCTGATGCAAGGGAAACTCCCATGAGTCTAAAAGGATGGCCCCAGATAAGACTGCTGGCAGCAATGGATATGTAGCCTGAACTAGCCACCATCTGAGATTGGATTGGTGATTACCTGGTTTTCACTGGAGAGCCTTCATCCAATGACTGATGGAGGCAGACTCAGAGACCCAAGGACAAACATGGGAGACCTGCCCCTCTCTGTGTGATTATGGGGGAAGGACAGATTGAGGAGGTGGTGGAGGGGAGGAGAGGAGGGAGAGTAGGCTGTGGTCAGAATGTAAAATAAATTAATAAAAAATAACCATTGATTGTTAATTCCTGTTATTATGTTGTTGATGGCGATGGGGTGATGGTGGTGGTACTGTGTGTGTGTGTGTGTGTGTGTGTGTGTGTGTGTTTCCCTTCTTTGCATTTCGCTGGTGTGAGATTATGTAATGCCTGTGTTTTCATGAGTGTAGATAACTTCCTTGGATTGGACTTCCTCTAGTACTTTCTGTAGGGCTGGATTTGTAGATATTATTTAAATTTGACTTTATCATGGAAAATCTTATTTTCTCCATCTATGGTAATTGAATTTTTTCTGGGAATAGTACTCTGGGCTGGTATCCATGGTCTTGTAGAGTCTGCAAGATATCTGTCCAGGCCATTCTGTCTTTTAGAGTCTCCATTGAGAAGTCAGGCATAACTCTAATACATCTGTCTTTATATGTTACTTGGCCCTTTTCTCTTAAAGATTTTAATATTCTTTCTTTGTTCTGTATGTTTAGTAGTTTAATTATTGTGTGACATGGGGACATTCTTTTCTGATCCAATCTATTTAGCGTTTTGTAAGTTTCTTGTACCTTTATAGGCTTTCTTTAAGGGACTTGTTGATTTCCTGTAATTTTGGGGGTGTCTTTTTCTCGATTTCTTTAAGGGAGCTTTTCATTTCCTCTTTCAGGACTGCTATCATCTTTATAAAGTTGTTTTTAAGGTCATTTTCTTGTACTTCAGCTTTGTTGGAATTTTCAGGTCTCACTGTGTTTGTAGGATAGCTGAATTCTGGTGGTACCATATTGCTCTGGCTGTTGTTGATTGTGTTTTGACACTGGGGGTTAGGCATCTGGGTTTGGGATGATTAGTTCTAGTACCTGTTTTCTGAGTTTGTCTTTGTTGAATGAGTGTCCTGCTCCTTGGGTTCTGTTTCCTCTTTGGTTTCTAGTCTTTGTGGCCTGGATTTATGGCAGCTGTCATGACCTCTGGTCTAGTTGTGAGTCTCTGTCCAAGTTGGGAGTTGGCCTTCTGACAGTTAGCTTGGCCTTTGGTGGTGTAACATGGGATCTTTGTTCTTCTGATTGGGGTGGCCTCAACCTGTTCTTCTAACTGGTGCATTCTGCACCCCAGCAGCTGGAATCTGATCAAGTTGGTGTGGCTTGCTCCTGTTCTGACTGGTGTGGCTTGAGGCTGAGTGGCCCAAGTCTACCAGGTTTGGGAATATAATCCAGCAGTGAGACCAGCAATGAGACCAGCAGTGAGCTGGGATGGTATGGGCCTGGCTGGAGAAGGGTCCAGGGCCACAGACTCCAGAGAAGGGGGCAGCATCACTGGCAGGTGGGTTGCTCACTGTTCCTGACTGGTATGGCCTGTGCTTGATTGGTAGACGTTCACTGGGGTTGGGGTCTGTGCCCAGCCAGTGGGCTCAGCAATGATGTGGGCTGAGGGAAGGTTCTGGGGGAGAGAATGCAGGGAGGGGGCCGCTCCTTTGGCAGGTGGGTCACTCACTGGCTCTGGCTGGTGTGGCCTGTGCCTAAGTGGCAGAAGTCTGCTGGGGTTGAGGACAGGGTCCTGCAGCAGTGCCAGCAATGAGCTGGGATGATGTGGGCCTGGAGAGCTGTGCCAGGGAAGAGAATGGGAGGGCTGCAGTTCCCCTGGCAGGTGGATCCCTCACCTGTTCTGGCTCATATTTTAGCTTTCTAACTAGACTTTAAAAAAATATATATATATATATATATATATATATATATATATATATATATATAAATATCAAGAGAAAAGAAAACGGTTTCTCAGAAGAAGTTATTTTGTCTCAAGCCTGCCCTACATTTCCTTGCATCCTTAAAGCTAAATAAACTGAACCTCACTGAGGTAATTACAGGTGCTCATAGAAAAAAAAAAACACATGTCCTTAACTGCTCATGGTGATTCACTCTCACATCTCTAAGACTTTATGCTAAAACACATTTTTCTTTAATTTCCCTAAGAACAAAAGGATATCATTATAATATAGAATGACTATTGTGATGTGGTCCTTGAGAAATCATAATGAAGTCAAAGTCATTCCGGCCAAAGAGAGCAGGGTACCGGGAAAAGCATCACGGACATCACTTGATATTAACTTTGATTTTTAAGATATTGCAGGGCAAACCACTTGACCAAGTGTGCAATAGCCACACACAGGAAAAGTCATATAGTTACTCTATAGTGCCAATATCAGTTCCTTCCCCCAGGTTACTACAAAATGAAAAACCCTGTGACAGTGTAAAGGGGACAAAATTCCAAGGGGATAAAATGGAAAATGGTATAGCTATACAATTTAGATCCTACTTTGCTGAATTGAAATTAGAGATAGGCTTTAAATTACCCATCAGGTTATTCTGGGACTTCTGACTATGCTTATATTGCTAGTCTACTCCAAGTCTTCATGGCTCATTTGGGAAGTGTAACGAAGACTTACTGTCACAGTGGTGAGAAGACAAAAGTCTTGACCAACTCTAGTCCTAACACTTAACGTACTATGAAAATAATTGCTGTTCCAGGCACAGGTACCAACACTCTCTCCCTACATAATTTTAATGGGTCATTGCTATTTCAAAAACTGATTATAAAAGACTAAATATTTTTCACAAGTAGCATTAGAGCTGGGGAGAAGGCTCAGCAATTAAGAGACCCAGTTCCCATCCCAGGTCTCACATGAGGCATCTCACAACCACCTTTAACTCCTGCTGCAGAATCACCTATGATCCTCTTCTGGCCTCCCCATGCACTACACTCACATGCACCCCCTCCACACACACACAAACAATTAAAAATAAAATAAGTCTTAAAATTTTTAACATAATTGAGTTTTGTTTCTTATCATTCTTTGAGATCACAATCTCCTCCTTTGACAACCTTTTAAAAAGATTGTGTGTGTGTGTGTGTGTGTGTGTGTGTGTGTGCACATGCACGCACATGTGAATATGTGCATTCATATTTGTAGATGCCCATAGAGGCTAGAAGAAGATGCTGGATTTCTTAGAACTTGAGTTACATTCTGTTGTGAGCTACAGTGTGTGTGTGTGCTGGTAGTGAACATGGGTCCCTTAGAAGAGCAGCAAGAGCTCTTAACTACTGAGACATCTTGTCAGCCCCAGAAGGCCAACTTAATAGTTCCATTTCCCACTCTTAGCCTATGAAAGATTGCCACCTATGGGGAAAAAATAAAGACATGACCTACCTGCACTAATGCATTCTGTAATTTAGCTGAAGAAATGCCTCTGGACTTCCTTGGGATAATATCAAGGAGAATGGATATTGAGTTTCACATGTCTCTAGGATCTCTTGGCCTTTTGCCTTTGCTTCTACACCTTCTCTAATGATGAGAACATTCTATAATACCAGGTTCATGAAATGGTGACCATAGTTATTACAAGTCAATCAATCATATACCACTTGAACTACTGAGACTTTTCCAACAGGCTACACATTGGACCCAGAACCTACTTAATTCACTTATATTAATAATTCAATTTATTCCCCCTGCTCTAACATTCTAGACTCAGCCGACATACTCATTCCTCAGATTTACAATGATGTGAATTTGAAAACATATGCAGTTGTTTTGGAATATGAGTACTGATTTCTTTGCCAGATTTTAAACTGTTCCCCTAGAGATAGTCTACCATAGGAGTCCAGTTATGAAAGCGTCCTTAAGGACAACTTTAGAAAAATTGGTACCTCTTGAAGACAATAGTTAAAGGAAGTTTACATCTGGGACTTCAAGCCAAGACGAATTGTTCTCTCAGACACAGGAGGGAAGGGCTGCTTGCACTGGCCAAATCTTACCACAGTGACTTAATTCAAGTCTCAGCTTCTTTAAGTTCTAGTTTCAGGATTCTGATCCTCCCCAAAGTCTACTCTACTGTTCTCTTGAGAAATTTGTTTGAAAGTTATGGATGAACTCACATTGCAAGTCTGCAGGATATACAATTACATGTTGTGTCTTTTTTTTTTAACTTCTGGCCCTATATCTATGTCAAACCAGAGATTCTTTAGGGACACTGAAAAAGCTCTTGTATCTTCTGTATGTTTATATAAAAATTTAAAACCCTAAATTTGCCATTCTCTTTCTATGATTGTGCTAGCAGCATCGATCATAGTCATCTTACCTCAGAGATTCTATGGGCATCATTGCTGAACTAATAGCCAAAAGCCATAGTCAATTGTTTTCCAAGATACTTACATCAAAAGGCACTTTATTATATGGGCTAGGGAGATAGTTCACTTGTTGTGAAAGCATACAGACAAATCCCCAAAGCAGACAGTTCAAATTCCCACAACCTACATAAAAAGGCAGGTACCATGCCACACACCTGTATTCCACACATAAAGGTTCAGAAGGATCCCTGAATCTCACTGGCCAGCCAGTATAGCTGAATCTATGAGTTTCAGGTTCAATAACAGTCCTTGTATCAAAAAATAAGATGGAGAGCAATATAAACCTCTTACTTCCACACTCATGTACACACACGTACATTCACTCACAAACACTCAGGTGCATACACACACACACACACACACACACACACGCACACACACACACAAACACATGCATATGATCAAGTAATTCATTACCATTAACCATACATTTTATTTGGATTAATTTGTAAGCTATGATGTCATAGCATATTACGGATTCCTAGGATCTGTCACATCCGAACTGTAGAGTAGTCTACTGAAGACCTGGTTACCATAAATATAAATAGGAAAGTAAAACCATGGAGCGCTATCATGTAGAATGCAAAATTCAGTGTGAGTGTACCAAAATCCAATATATAGTATGTGTTTCTATAGAACAGAGATGCCTAGAAATCTAATAGTGAATATGGAAGTATCTATTTTCTCTCTGATAACTGTCAACCCAGTTACATCAATCTTGCTTCCTGTTCCCAACACACTAAGAGTTATTGGTTTTTCGGTCTTGGTTCAACTTAGGAAGACTACTTCTAAGAGACACAGGAAAATCATTAAATTGGAGATTAGATTGTCAAGTGCATATCATGAGGGCATGACACCGACTCTATGGGCAAGAGGACGAGGATGACTGATCAACACTCTGTTTCACAGGGGCTGGGGATACAGTTCTGTAATACAGCAATCAGCTAGCATGCAAAAAGCCCTGTTTCTCATCCCCAGCATCACACATACCTGGTGCAGAGATGCACATCTGTAATCTCAGTCCTCAGGAGTTGGAAACTGGACTATGAGAAGTTCAAGGTCATCCTCAGCTACATATTGAGTTAGAGGCCAGCCTGTACTACATGAGACCAAGTCTCAAATTCCAGATTATCTTTCACAAAAGGGGCAGGAAATTAGATGAGTCTCCTGGGAGTCACTTAGTGCTTCCTCAGCTCATAGTAAAAGCTAATAAAACCTTAAAGCAAAGACAAGAAAAGGCAGAGTTACTGAGAAGTCATACCCCTTAGCAATGATAACTTAGGTCACCCATTTAAAAAAAAAAGCACCTCAAGCATGAAGGACTGACTGTGGTCACAGGAGTCATGAAATGGGGAGGGAAAGGGGACACAGATGTGGCCAGAAACAGCAAATGTCAGGACAGTTGCATATACTTCTGAATATTAAACAATTTCTTATTCTCCCTTTCCTCATTGCCATTAATATTTTATACAAAGAAGATGAGTTGCCATTAGTTTAAAATTTAGTTTTAAGTGGTGAACTGTTCAAATAGAACTGTAAGTTCCAGAAATGAATAAAAGGGTTCAGAATTTTAATCTTTTCATTTTAAGGATAGTGTATCTTTTTCATTCTCTCTCTCTCTCTCTCTCTCTCTCTCTCTCTCTCTCTCTCTCTCTTTCTTACTTTGGGAAATAATTTCACTATGTAGCCCAGGCTGGCCTGGAACTGACAATCTTGCTATAGCTTCCTGAGTACTGAGATTCACACAACACATTCTTTTTTAAAGAACAATGATGTGTCTCTGGGTCAGGAGAGGGCTCAGCCAGAAAAGCACTTGTGGCACAAGAATTTGATGCCCAGAACTCAAATAGCATGGCAAAGTAAAGTGCTATATTTCTGTAATCCCAGCACTGGAGAGGTGGACAGAGAAATTCCTAGAGCTCGCTGGCTGGTTAATCTAGCTGAATCAGCAGTGCCAGGTTCAATGAGACTCTGTCCCAAAAAGCAAAGTGGGGAGCAATTGAGGAAAACACCCATGTGTGCACACATTTATGTACCCGCACAAACATGTATACCTCACATTTCAAGCATCTTTACTGTTCTCTATTTTTAGGCAAATCACTTAACCCAGGGCTTTTGTTTGTTTGTTTGTTTGTTTTGTGTGTGTATTGCCTTTGTTTTTGCCATTTGGGAGATATGGGTTGTCAATGCCCTATTGTTTTACAGTTGTTGAGCCAGATAGTCTTAGAATCACAGATGATAATCATTTGGTCTCAAACCCAAGCTACCTGCATTTAAACCACTGCAGTATCCACTTACCAACTGTGTAACTCTGGAAAAGTGAATGTCTCTCTATGCCTGTCTGTAAACTGAGTATAATAGATTCACAAGGTTGTCAGGAGTATTAGATGATGTCATTGGTAAGAATCACTGAGAACTGGATCTGGACACGCAGTATTCACTCAGTATATTTCATCATCACTTGCTGTGCGAATCTCTGAATCTGGAAATCACAATGTTTCTCAGTGCAGGAGTATCAAGTGAGGGTTTGTGCATCTCCCATTAGAGCTTCAGTGATTTCATCTGCTTTCTTAGCTGTGATCTGGAAAATCATCGTTCCCTGTTGAACCTCATTCACACATGCTCATGATAATTTGTGCTATGCTGTGGGTCTTAATTAGTGTGGTCAGTTGACCTGTGATCTGTGAGAAGAGAGGGACTTTCATTCCCAGGGCATGACCTCTCTGTTTTCATTTATTTTGCATATGGACCATTAGTGAACATCAGGAATATGAGAACCATGAAATAATTTCAGGTTTTAGAGTGTCACATTGGATTAGTGACAAGAAGCCCAAAGCATGACCTTAGTCTGCTGCTGTCAAATTGCTTGTTGGAAACTAAAACCAATGAAATAGGATCAGAGCACCAGGCCAAAAGTTCGGTCCAGGTAGGTTTGTCTTGTGTCCAGCTGGGCTGGTCCTCTGTAATATTGTAGAAGGGAGTATTTCCTCAGGGCTATCCCAATGACATCTCTGTCCTCTGTGTCATCTCTGTCTACTTATCTCCCAAAGCTCAAAAATGAATATGAGCAGTAATGTTGTTGTAAAGGCCTTATTTCTTGTGCCTCTCTTGTTTATTAAACACCTCTGGATAATCTATCTGGAAATTAATTGTTTTACCATAAACTCTATAATGTTTGAAGGGCAAGTTCAAACAAAAGCAACATACTGTTTACAATAATCAGATTTGAAACTTAAAAGTAAATAGCTGCTGCCAGTCAGAGTTGGCAAATGGAGCTTCTTCCAGACTGATGATGGGTATGTAGGTAAGTACCAATATGTTCTAGTTTCATTTCTATTGCTTCCATCAAATGTCCTGACCAAGAGCAACTTAGCGAGGCAAGGACTTGTTTGGTTTGTAGGTCTAGGTCACAATCCATCACTGAGAGGAAGTTAAGGCAGGAATTGAAAGCAGATAGTTCTAAATGTACAATCAGGAGCAGGAAAAAAGGGTGGATTCTTGCTTGCTCTCTTTCACCTAGCTTTCTTCTGTCTCATATAGTTCAGGATCTATTGCCTAAGGGATAAAGGTCTGGATATTCCCACACCAATTAACAATCAATGCAACCCAGTAGACATGCCCAGAGGCCAACCTCATTTACACAATCCCTCAAGTAAAGCTCTCTTCCAAGTGAGTCTAGAGTCTATCAAGTTAACAGTTCAAAGCAGCCAGTACACACTTGTCTAGTAAGCAGAAAAAGGAAAAGAAATCACTGTTTTTTTAGTTCAACATTTGCACTTAAAAAAATTCTCCACTGAACAAAAACAATAGTACTCAAAAAACTAACCTAAATAACAGTAATTTAGCATTAAGATGGTGGCAAAAAGGAAAACTCCCATTTCCTATAAATAAATAGCATGAAAATATACTATAGAATATCTAGATTATAAAATTATTTTAGATATGTTAAAATGGAGAGATCCCTGAGATGAGTGTAAACTGTGTGGGAAGTTATTGGTCGAGAACAGGTGTGGCATGATAAAAGACTGCTGACGTAGAGTCAGGAGGAAGAGGAAAAGGTGGGGGAGAAAGAGGAGAGGGCTACATTATTGTTCCCAATATGTGTGTAAATTCAGAAGCATGGAGAGAACCATGAGTGTTCATGGGTTCATTGTGAGATCCAGACAGGAAGAGGCATAGTCTTCATGAGTTGTTACAGTAACTAAATGTTACCAGATTCATTATGATCAAAGCCTTGGTCCCTAACGAGCCAAGCTTAGCCACCCATCCTCAATAAGCCAATTGCACAGACAAGTAAGAGTGGAAGGCAGAGAAGGAGATTTATTCAATCTGGCCACCTTGTGAAAGGCAACAAGGAGACACAGAGACCCCAGCACCACCCACCCATGGCCAACTTCAAGGTCCTGACATGAAGCTTAAGGGTTTGGGTTTAAGTAGAGGCCAAAGGGTGTGCATCACTAAGCAGTTCTGGCCAAGGGATGACCAGACTCATCATCATTGTCTCAACCCCAGTTTATCATTCAAGGTAGTCCTGGCCATGGCTGTCTGTCTCTTTTGGGCTGGGGTTCATCTCACCAAATGGTAAGAAGATAAGCAATGTACACAGAAACTACTACTAGTCATTAGCCAACCTGGCAGGGATGGAGATAATCTCTAGAAGTGTTTGTGTCTCATGTACTAGCTATCAGACCATTGAAACAATGGACTCCCAAGGAATGGGAATTTCCCCAGGAATCTCATGCTAGCACAAAAGACAGCCTAAAACTTGAGTCAGAGAAGGAAGAGATTTACAACTTGTTAGACCACATTATGGAAGAGACAATGATGGATCAATGGTGCATAGGACCATATCTTGACCTGGACTCTTAGCCATATATAACCCTGGATTTCTATTTAAACATCAACCTACTATAGGACCACAAAGATAGACTTGGTAGTCCCTCACACCAATGTGACCACATTGAATAAATATTTTTATTCCTCTGTCTTTCACTGTTTGGCTATTTTAATTTGTTTACCAAGGACAGGTGGCTGAACCTGGCTTCTTCAGGCATAGACTGTGACCCCAAATCCAGAAACAGTCTCTTTCTGAAATATTTAACCATGAGTAGGCACTTCCAATGTGCCCAGAAGTATTGGGAATGAGTAAAGGTACCATCTGGGGAAGGTGCAGAAAGTCCTAGATCAGCATTGCAGCATTAGGGAAAGGGAAGACATTGCTTTCTACATTGTGCTTTGTTTAAGAAGTCAAGGCTCCCTTATCTGTAATGACATGGGTTTGTTCAGTGGTTTAGGATGCTGAGCAATGGGCTCAGGTAGATGAAATATGTAAATTTCATCTAAAGGCAGAAACATTCTCTCACCGACTTCCAGGCACAGTGGTAAAAGGACTGGTGACTGATAATGGGGCTCTTATTTATGCTCACCTCAGCTTTTGTCTATTTAAAAGATTTTTTAAATTGATATGCATATGTGTGAGGGTATATAAGTGCAGTACATGTCGAGGCCAGAACACAGTGTTGGATACCCTGGACCTGGAGCCACAAGCAGCGGTAGGCCATGCTATGTGGGTGATGGGAACCAAACTCTGGGTCTCTCTACAAGAACTGTACTCTTAACAGCTATAAAACCTTACCACCTGCCATGATTTATGCAGATGCTGTCTCATGAGGAAACAGAAACCAGGGCAGAATTCCTAAGTAGCCTTAGACACTGTCACGACAAGCAATGAGCCTCTGTGGAAAGTCCTGCACGGTAACATCCCCCCGGGGAACTCATCTTAGGAGCATTACTATGCAATGTGAATTAAATCTTTTGTACAGAGCAGCTGTCTGATGCTTCAGAGTCACTTGCCGTCACCCTGGAGGCCGAGGCTTTCTGCATCATCGACCTGGTATTACATGATGCACCTGTGGGAGCTAGGGGGCCTGAGTAAGCTCAGTGCTGGTGGAAATTGGTGTGCTCTCTGGATGAAGGGTGAATTCCAGCACCAGGCAGTCCCTGGACCATGACAGAATCACATTGATTTGTATTGACCAGAGAGTATCTGAGGGTATGAAGACATAAAGAAAAGGTGTTGTTGTACAAAGGATTTTTAAAGCCATACTATCTAAATACCAGTGCAGGGGTATTTGGTGCAGGGGCAAGGGCTGCATCCATCTTTAATTAAGTACTCTTGGATATAAGTCAAAATCATGCAAGAAGAGTAAAAGTCCAGTTTACATAAAAACTTCCAGGTCAGCCAAAGCTACATAGTAACACTCTACCTCAAATGATAATAATAATAATAATAATAATAATAATAATAATAATAATAATAATAAAATACAGGAAGAACCATAAGCTCTAGTGTGCAAACAGCTGCACCAAAGACTCAGAAAGAAATTGAAAGGCAAAGTAGAGGCTGAGAGATGGTTTGCTTAGTAAAGTGCTTGTTGTGTGAGGATAAGAACCTATGTAGACATCCACATGGACAAACCAGGGGCAATGGCACATAGCTGTAATTTCAGCACAGGGGAGAAGACAGTTTGATCCCGAGTGTCACTGGCTGTAACCAACCTTAGTGAGCTCCAATTGTACAGTTGGAGACCCTGCCTTAAAAAACAAGGTATACGGTTCCCGAGGAAAGACAACTGAGACTGACCTCTGACCTTCTCACGCATGTACACAGGAACACATACACATGAACAGGTGGATGGAAGTACATGAATGTGTGAGCACACACAGGAAAGAGGTGTAATGAAGCCGTCAAGACTGAAGAAGACCTACCAGCCAAAAGCCAAAATGACAGAGATAGAATTTGAGCGACTCTTTTCCTCTAATCAAGCTGATTAATTTCCCCTTGGATCATCATTGTATAAATTTATGTAGATAGTGGCTTGAAAGAGGCTTAGGAAAGAAGGAAAGAAATGAAATTTGTCAGGCATGCGAGCACACACTCACACACACATACACACACACAAACACAAACACAAGTTTCCACTGTTTTATTTCTCCAAGTATAATCCCAGACTTAGTCCCTGTCATTAGAAAGTGAAGTTCTTGGGAAACAGGACAATAGAAAACTGAGGTGATTATCCAGCAAGTGTAATGAAAAGGTGTTAAAAGAATCTCTGTTCTTGTCTCTAGGATGAAGCTCCAACTGTCAGGAAACAAGCATTACTGTCAGAAAGTGAAGCATTGTGTAACCTTCTAAGTCCATATGCCAACAGTGTCTGTGACTGTGGGGAGCCGAAGACAGTTGTCATAAAAAAGAGCTTTTCCTCCCCCAAAATACCTCCTGCCCTTGAAGTGAATCACAAACCCACCTCTGTTATGTCTTGACTTTTTATTATATTATTTTTAAAATTAGCTTACAGCGTACTTCCTAACTGCATTCTGAATATTTATACTTATGCCCATAGATACATGCAGCTCTCACACCTCAACAAAGAAAGTTATATTTGCAACAGACAGAGACCATTACAGAAAACCATAACTGATCACAATGCAGAGAACAAGCGATCCTATAGTGCCCAAGCCCCACTGATCCAGCAGCAGCACAGTGTCTTCACCAAAGGCTCAGAGAACATTGAAGAAGAGGGGCCGGAAAGGCTGTAAGAGCCAGAGAACGGAACACCAACTGTAAGATGGTGTCGCCTAGAAGTGTCCAGGGAGCTGCACCCATAGTCATCAATATGGCTGCCTAAACAAGACATGAACAAGGACAACACCAATAGACATAATAACATGGAAGGGAAACATATCACAGCACCCCACCACTAGAGAAAGAACTGAAGGCAACTGTTGAGAAAAAGAGAAAAAACGTTTTCTGTATTGGTTATCTAATACCAAGTAGTAGTCAGCCCTAAATAGTGTGTGCGTGTGTGTGTGTGTGTGTGTGTGTGTGTGTGTGTGTGTAACATTATATAGATATAGAGTAAACAGGTTCTCTCTCCCATATATGTATATATCACAACAATTAAAGAATGAGACCAAAGACCACAAATTTGAGAGAGAGTGGGGGGGGTACATAGGAGGAATTAGAGGGAGGAAATGGAAAAAGAGAATGATGTAATTACATTTTAATTTCAAAAACATTTTTAAATTAGCTTACAAATAAGCAGGTTTCACTTGGGAGTAATTTTTATTCTTTGATAATTTCATAGATGATGATACTATAATATATATCATACTCACTTCATAGATGATGATACTATAATATATATCATACTCACTTCATAGATGATGATACTATAATAT
Source organism: Peromyscus aztecus (assembly GCA_902168405.1). Lineage (NCBI taxonomy): Eukaryota > Metazoa > Chordata > Mammalia > Rodentia > Cricetidae > Peromyscus > Peromyscus aztecus. The sequence continues at coordinate 14,490 of CABHPQ010164738.1, read as the reverse complement.
ATATCATACTCACTTCATAGATGATACTATAATATATATCAATCATACTCACTTCATACTCCTCCCCTCAATGTTACCCCCCCCATCAAATTTATTTCTGTTTTTTTCTTAACTCCCTGGGACTAAAGTACATATGCATGGGTATGGAGCCATCCACAGAAGCATGGGTCACCTGCCAGAGGCCACACACCTGAAGGAAAACGACCCTCTGTCCCCAGTGGCCATCAACAGTCAATAGTTCTTCAGCTAGCTGTGGTTTCATGAGCCCTGTTCCCATTGGGACTGGCTGGCTCTATCTTGTGTGGGTCTTGTTCAGGCAAGCACAGGTGCTGTGAGTTCATGAGTGTAGCTGTCCTACATGTCCAGTGAGGGGAACACCACTTCCCCTCAGTGATCCTCAACCTCTGGCTCATGAATATCCCTGCCCCCTCTTCCACAATAGTTCTTTCACCTTTTGAGGAGGTGTGCAATACAGATGTCCATTTGAGGCTGAATAGTTCACACTAACATTATTCTCTGCTCTTGTGATGATAAAGAGACTCAGAACTGGTTAAGGTGCAGACAACACATTTCTACACAGACTTTTCATAAGCATTCCATTGAGGTTGATTCTTTTCCACCTCCCCTTTATCTCTCTCCCCCCTCTTTTCCCACTGTTCCCCTCATATTCCTCTTTCCTCTGTGATCAGTTTTCTTCTCCACTCCTCCCTTAAACATTTTTTTCTACATTCATTTGCTCCCGGTTTCTAAGCCTTAACTCATATCTACTCCCACTCAAATACACACATTTACCACTGAGAGGCTTAGGATCCACATGGAGTAGGAAACATAGAGCATTTGTCCTTCCAAGCCTGAATTACCTTGTCTTTCATCTTGTTTTAATTTGATTATACACTCCTCATCTCCTTCCCCCTTTCTAGTAAGGAGAAAAGCCAGAAATGGAAGCCTCTCTCTCACCCTTGTCTGCCCACTTTCCTTTTGTGAGGGCCACAGATTTGTCTCAGGCCACACAAATGAATAATGGGAGAAATGAAAATGGGAATGATTGCCTCCTCTAATCATTTCAAGTGAGTTCTGTTTGCCTACTCCTATCCACCTGCAGCTCTTCACTGCATGTTCCTGGAGTTACTAGAATGTGGTGCTAAATGCCAGACAGGTACAGAATGCTGAAGGAGCCGAAGGGCTTAAGCAAGTGTTGCAGAAAATCAAGCACACTATGAAAGCACCTGCGGGCTGTAGTTTGGGACATGAAAGGAAGGACATGCTAGAGTGGATTTTCCTCTTGAGGGTCATGCATTCTGTAGTTCAGAGGAAGATGCTTCAAGATGATGTGAGCTAGTGATGAGAAGAGGAGATTTTTTTTAAAAAAGTCAGCAAGGGCTGGGACCTTGGGCAGCAGTTTCAGCAGTATCCTTGCTGGAGGCCACTAGTGCTGGAAAGGTTCAGGTTGCTGGTCCCTGTTCTCACGCCCTTGCCTAAAAGGTATGTGTGAGAATGTGACTGAAAGTAAGAGGAAGCAGGCTGTGGTGATATTGTGTCCCCCAATATATTGTGCACCCCAATAAATTTTTCTGGAGGTCAGAGAACAGGACAGCCACTATATTAAACATAGGTTTAGGCAGTGGTAGCACACGCCTTTAATCCTAGCATTCTGCAGGCAGAGATCCGTGTGGATCTCTGTGAGTTCAAAGACACACTGGAAACAGCCAGGCATGGTGACACATGCCTTTATTCCCAGGAAGTGATGGCAGGAAGCAGAAAGGTATATAAGTTGTGAGGACCAGGAACTAGAGCCTTTTTAAGCTTTTAACGTTTAGCAGCAGTTCAGCTGAGATCCATTCGGATGAGGAGTCAGAGGTTTTCAGTCTGAGGAAACAGGATCAGCTGAGGAATTGGCAAGGTGAGGTTGGATATGGCTTGTTCTGTTTCTCTGATCATTCAGCGTTCACTCCAATACCTGACTCCAGGTTTGTGTTTATTAATAAGACCTTGTAAGATTCTGGCACCTGGAATCCTTGCAGTTGGGCCAACTGGATTGGTAGCTCACCCCCCTGCCCCCTTCCTCACCCCAGTTTCTGCTATAAATTCTTTTCAAAGCTCCTAGACCAGAAAATTACAAAAAATTACTCTCTAAAAGTCTCTGTGGTCCATGAATTTCATTCATGAATTTTGGAGGTAAGAACCCAAAAGCCACTGGCTTGTGGTGACTTTGGTGGTCATTGATTTTTTTTTCTGAGATCCTAGACCCAAAGCTAAGCCAAACTTATGGGAGAGAAAAGATCGCAACAAAATTCAAAGACACCTCCCCGCCCCCACAACTCACAATTTTCCCATATCACTAAGGAGAGAACAGTGTTCTCAGAGGAGCACCCCCCAAACTCTCTTCACTGTCTATTTCTGTTGCAAAGTGGTCAACAGGCTCATCTATCTATGGAATGCCATTACCTTCCTCTGTTGTATTGCCCTGGCTTGGGCAGGTGCAGTAATTCTGAGGGTCCCTTCACGCTGCCTGCCATCATGCAAGGGCATAAGCATGAAGGTTAACAAGGATCAGCATGGCACTGAGACTTTTGTTTCAGAACTTCTCTTTATGTCGCAAACTCTAGGGTAAAAATGTAAAAGAAATAAAGACTTCGTAGCTTTTCTATATAAGGAAACCCGGTCTTTCCACATCTGTCAACTCCTTAATAAAACAAAGCTTTATGTATCCCCTGTGATACTGTTATCCAGAGATATGCCATTTTTGGACACCACCCTCTAACTCAATTTTATGGATTCCTGTTGTCCCCAGCTTCATAGCTGATTCTACATAGAGATTGTAGGCCAACAGACTATCCACTCAAACCAGGAGTCAGACAGCCTGACTGAAAGTATATGTCATAGGCTACCAGTCATTCATGGAGCATAGAATCTCCTCACCACTCCAAAGGAAACGGTATACAAGGGAAGCTCCCTCTATGCCACATCGACCTGATCTATCCTTAACAGCTCCCCCTCCCCCCCCCCGTGCTGTTGCTTATCTGCCTGTCTATGGCAATAATGACTCTTATAATATTTTTTACTCTCGAAAGATAATTCACCTCAGAGTTTTCCTTAAACCTAAAACCAGAAGCATTTCAGATATTCATTATGCATTTCTGAGTTGAGAGAATACAATGGCCAAATAGTCACAAAGCTTCACTATTTTAAAATTGTTGTGTATGAAGTTAGCCACAAGACCATATATGATAAACTGTACACTGTGGTAAACATGCTAAGCTGTACTATGCAATAAACATATGGTAAACTCTACCATGTGGTAAACATGGTAAACTCTACCATGTAGTAAGAAAATGTTTGCTCTGTCTTAATTTAAGACAAAAAAAAATCTAAGGATATGTAAAAAACAAGATGAAATCCTGAAAATTCTCCGCCTTCCCCTACTCCCACAAAGTAAATGTAATAAAATAACGTACTGTCATTGAATTTGAGGCAGTAGTGGCTAATTCCAGTAATTCTTGAACTGAAGCATACATAGCTGAAAGACTCTGTGTACAATTCCTGTTTCATTATTTTACTAAAATGAATCCCACTATATATTTCTTACAGAATATTTTATTGTATTGTATTACTATTATTATCTATTAGGTTTTAGATTTATTTGTTTTATGTGCATGAGTGTTCTGTCTGCATGTATGTATGTGTGCCATGTGAGTGCCTGGTGTTTATGGAGGAGGTCAGGACAGGGTGTCAGATTTGCCTGGAATAAGAGTTACTAAAGGTTGTGAGTCACCTTGCTGGTGCTGAGAACTGAACTTGGGTCCTCTACAAGATTAAAAAGTGCTCTTAGCCACAAAGCCAACTCTCTAAGCCCTTATTTATATTTGTAATTTCTATCTATCTATTTATCTATCTTGTGACAGTCTCATGTATACCAAGCTAGACTTAAACTTGCTATTTCTCCAAGGATAATGACCTTAAATTTCTGATATACCTGTCTCCACCTCACAGCAGAGTTGAGATTACAGGTGTGTAATACCACATCCAATTTTTATGCGATGCTTGGAATGAAACACAAGTCTTTGACATTTTAAAAGTACATTCTATCAAGTGAGTCACATTCTCAGTCTTAGAAATGCTTTAATAGCTGTTTTTCATGAAGGTTTTGTTTATTGCTTATTTATATAAATATATCATCATTCCTATACATAACCAAATTAATATTAACTCCTTAGTGTTTTGTAATACACATTGTAAATCCAAATTTGTTTGGTCTTCTAAAATAAGTTTTTCATGTTGGTTTGTGAAACTCTGGATCCAGACAGGACTTCCATACCACAGCTATTATTGAGTACTTTCAAAAATCTAAGAATCTTTCTCCCCCTTTACGCTGTATATTTGCTGAAGAAAAACTGGACCATTTGCCTTGGAGCATTAGTCATGTTCTGCATGTGGCTGATTGCTCCTTTGTGAGACTTGAACTTGTTCCTCTTTCTAAAGTGACTTTTGTGAACTGGAAATAGTGAGATCTAGAAGCTTGAATATATCGAGTTTGAATTTTTATGCAAGCACAGGTGTACTCTATTTATATCACACCAGGCAGGAAGCATGTATATATAGCAGGTCCTTTTTTAGCATGTTAAAATTATGCCTTAGGTTTCAGAAGTTAAACAAGAATGATGACAAAGATCATGCATAGAAAGGGATGCACTGTTGATGGACGCCATGTTTGAGAATGAAATGTGGTTGTAGAGGAAGCTAGTGTTTGATAGACTGCTTCAGTTCTATCTTATCTTACCTGAGTCTGACCTGGCAGGAGCAAAGACATTCTAAATACCTGTGTATGCCCCCTGTCCTATGCTTATCGGAATATTGAGACAATCAGCCCTAAGAAATGGGAATTTACCAGGAATCTCCTCCTGGAAGAAGGAAAAGGCTGAAGCCTAGTGCCAGCCAGAGATGAAATTTGTCTTCTGGAAGAGATTTCACCCAGTTTTGACAATTTGTTCGATCACCTTGAAAGAGAGACTAGAGCTGAGACAATGATGGGTTAGTCATGGGAAGGACCACATCTTGGCCAAGACTGCTTAATTATGTACATCTCTTGTCATCTATTTTAACATAAACTTCATGTCTGGGTGACAGAAATTGAGTTGGGGACACTGGACCTCTTTGTTCTTCTTTTCATTGTGTCCACATTGAGTAAATCTCCTTTCTCTGATTCTGTCTCTTGTTTGTGTAATTGGCCTCAGGAAGATGGGTGGCTGCTGGTGCCTCAGCTCTCTCTGACCCTGAGGACTCTAGTAACAAAAAAGAATGGAGAAATTAAGCTGAGCATGAGCAAACATCAAAGTATAAATGGATACATTTTTTTTCTCTTCTCTTGAGTTGGATGTGATGTGATTAGGTATTTGAAGTTCCTGCCTTGAGTTCCCCACAGTGACGGACTCTTGGGGGCTATGACAAACTCCTTTCTCCCCTGAGTTACTTTTTGTCAGACATTTTATTAGTGACAGACAAAGCTAAATACTGGGTTTATACCAGATTGATGGGAAGAAGGCATCATTTACATATCTTTAAACATGGAGTAGATTTTTTTCTTTTTGTTTAAATACATTCCAACTGCAATTTCTCCTCCTTCTATTCCTCCCATCCTCCTACCTCCCCTCTCTCCCAGAACCATTCTTCCTCTATTTCCCTTCAGAAATGAGCATACCTCCCAAGAAAATCCATCAAACACAGCACAACAAAATCAAATAAGACTAGCCATAAGCCCTCATACCAAGGTTGGGTAAGGCAACCCAATTAGAGGAAAAGTGTCTCAAAAGCAGACAACAGTCAGAGACACCCCCATTCCTCCTGTTAGGGGATCAAAAAATATAAAGCTAACAACCATAACATATAAGAAGAGGACCTAGTGCAGACCCATGCAAGCTCCATGATTGCTGCTTCAGTCTCTGTGATCACCCATGAACCCTGCTTAGTTGAAGTTTGTGGGCTGAATTCTCCTGATAGCCTCGACCCCTCCAGCTCCTACATTTCTTCCTCCCCATCTTCCACAGGGTTCCCCGAACTCCAAGGAGAGGGACCCAATGGCAATCTTCAACGTGGGCTCTCTCTTTGCCCAGTGTTTGGCTGTGGGTCTCTGCACCCTCTCCCTTCAGCTGCCACAGAGAGCTTCTTTGATGGAGATTGGAGTGGGCACTAATTGATGAGTATATAAGGATATTGTTAGGACTTTTTTATTGATATTTGTTTCTACTATAGGTCTCTGGGCTATGCAGCCTCTGATTCCTTGGCTCTTTCTGTTGGTATGGGCCTCAAGTTAGACCCATTATTGGTTGGCCATTCCTATAAGTTCTACACTTCCCTTGTCCCAGTACATCTTACATGTGGGGTAGATTATAGGTCAAAGGTTTTGTGGCTCTGTTGGTATCCCAGTTCCACCTCTAGAAGCCTTGCCTGGTTACAGAGTCTGGCTGGTTCAGGCTTGGAATCCTCCTTTACTAGGAATCCTCACTGGGATCACCCTGGTAGAATCCTGAGAGTTTCTACTAGACTAGGTTTCCACATCACCCAGCCCTCAAATGCCCTCCAATTCCATTTATCTTTCCCAGTACTGTCTCCTTCCATCCTTTCCCCCCTCCACCCCTGCCTAATCCCTCCTGTTCTAGTCCCTACCCACCCATAGTCCAACCACAAAATCTACTCTATTTCCTCTTCCCAAGGAGATCCACGTGTCCCAATTAGAGTCCTCCTGGATGCTTAGGCTTTCTGGGTCTGTGGACTGTAGTATGATTATCCTTAACTAAACATCTAATACCACTTCTAAGGGAGTACATATTATGTTTGTCTTTTTGTGTCTGGGTTAACTCACTCAGGATGATTTTTTTTTCTAGTTCCATTCATTTGCCTGCAAATTTCATGATATCATTTTTTAACAGCTAAGAAATACTCCATTGTGTAAATAAATGTACCACATCTTCTTTATCTATTCTTCTGTTGAGGGATGTCTAGGCTGTTTCCAATTTCTGGCTATTATGAATTATGAATAAAGCTGCTATGAACATAGTTGAGCATGTATTTATCTGTGATAGGATGGAACATCCTTTTGGTACATGCCCCAAAGTGGTATAGGTGGTTCTTAAAGCAGATCAATTCCCAGTTTTCTGAGGAACTATCATATTGATTTCCCTAGCGATTATGAGTTTGCACTCCCACCAACAATGGAGGAGTGTTCACTTTGCTCCTCATAATATAGTTCAAGATCCCTTGTGTAGGGAGTAGCGCTACACACATTGGGCTACATCCTCCCAGATCAATTAACTTAATCAAAATAATCTCCCACAGACATGTCCATAAACCAACCGAATGTAGGCAATCCTTCACAGAGACTGAGGCTCTCTTCCTGGGTGACTTTAGGGTATTTCAAGGTAACAATTAAAGATAACCATCACGCCAAATATGTTGGTTTTCTGCTGCAGTGACAAATATCTCAGAAGATCAAGAAGAGTGAAAAGCTGTCTTTTAGCTCGTGGTTTACGAGTTTTGAGTGGATGATTAGGTTCCGTTGTTTGAAGACCTGAGGTGAGGCAGAACATCATGGTGGAAAGGTGTGGTGAAGCAGAGCAAGAAAGAAAGAAGAGAGAAACCATAAGGGAGGTTCCCCAAACAACATAGGAGCCCCAAAACAAGCCCCCAGGGAGCTTCTTTATCCAACTTGTCCCCAACTCCAATAATGACAATGATTCCCTCAAGGGCTTAATCCATTCAATAGATTAGATTCCTCAGGATCAAATTATTCTTCAAAATTAGATAGAGAAAAAGCCTTTATACTACTTGTGCCTTTTTTGAGAACACATTTTATCTTAACTGTAATGGCCAGCAAATACAGAAAAAGAAAATAATAAATGTGTGAAAATTTTAAGTCTGAAATAACTGAGGTGGTATCATTAATTTCTTTTGAAAATAACTGTTAAATATTTTTGTATTCAGCCAGAGAGAGGTTGAAAACAGAAATTAAGGTACTATAGAAAAGTAAATTACATTTTCATAAGTGTGTATGTGATTAAAATCTATAAATATATAGAAAGGATGTCACAATAGAAAAGTTCATAAAATTGGGGGTAATGAAAACATTGTGAGGTCTTCTTAAATCCCAGATACTAGGTTAGGCATCAAACATAGAAAGACAGTGTCTTGGCTTCCTTTGCTATTGCTGTGATAAAATGACAAAGCAATCTAGAGGTGAAAAGATTATCCTCGCTCACAGTTCAAGGGTACAGTCCTTCATGATAGGGGAGTCAAGGGGGCAGGAGCTTGAAACAGCTGGTCACATTGTATCCAAATTTCAGAAACAGAGGGATGAATGCAAGATACTACTCAGCTCCTTTGTCTATTTATATAGTCTAGGATCGCAGCCAGGGAATGATGTCATTCAGAGTGGATGTGTCTTCTCGTCTCTATTAATGAAATCAAGATAATCCTTCACAGGTAAGCCTAGATGCTCATCTCCCAGGTGTCAGTATAACAGGAAACATCACAGACTAACCATCACAGACAGTAATATAGACTTTGCTCTTATAAAACTATCCACATTAGCATCTTCAGTCTTCTAATCATACCCAATCTTTTCCAACAGCACCACAGGAATATTTTCAAATTTTTCAACGTCTAATTGGGAAGAGATAATAATTAAACTATGATTAAATAATAGATGTTTATCTTAAGTTAAATAATGATAAGTTAAATCATTAGCTCATTCACTCATGTTTTTGGAAGATTTAGTACTGTCTATAGAGAACGAAAATGAAATGCAGGTGGAGGTGTTTCTAAAATGTTAGATAATGCATTTGCTAGGAATTGGTCTGCCTTTCATACACTCAAGGTAGTAATGGGTAATATTGAGCCTAAAGAAATGTGTCTCAACAGTTATGCAATAGCCTTAAAAATACTGTAGTCTGGGCTGAACAGTTGGTAGAGTTGTTATTGCTGCTGCTAAGGTTATGAGGCAGATGCACATAAGAGACAACTTTTTTTTCTTTCTTTTTCTTTTTCTTTTTTTTTTTTTTTGGTTTTTCAAGACAGGGTTTCTCTGTGTAGTTTTGGTGCCTGTCCTAGATCTCGCTCTGCAGACCAGGCTGGCCTCGAATTCATAGACATCTGCCTGGCTCTGCCTCCCAAGTGCTGGGATTAAAGGCGTGCACCACCACTGCCCGGCAAGAGACAAGTTTTTACCCTGGAACTTTATTTTGCTTTGGTTAGTCACCAGCCAACCCCCTTGTGATAAGACACTTGGCCATGCAGCTCTTTTGCCTGAATATACTGCACACATACCCCTTTCCAAGCAATGAAACTAGCAACCTTAGAATTCCATTGACACCCCCACCTGCATCAGGCTACATACATTCCCATCTCTAAACAATAACACAAATTTGTAGATCACTTAGGAACAAGCCTGTCTTTTTCTTGAAACCCATAAAAGGAAGCCCAAAACAATAGTGGGGCTCTTGAGTGTTCTCACTCCAGTGGCCTGCTCTCAATCTTGACAGTGTATCTCTCTATACAATCTGCACTGTTGCTTCATTCTGGAGAAAGATAGCATGCTTCTTTTATAACTCTATGTTAGCCCTTGTTTTCAGTTCTTTAGATAAAAAGCCAAGAATCTGGAAACACTTGGCCAAGACCCCAACCCCTGGTAACAGTTGTAACTATGTTATCTAGAGGTGTTTCCATGAAGCTGGACCCAAACACACAATGCTCATACTGAGATCAACTTAGTTTCTCGATGTGCTTTGGATCAGATATTCAAACCACGTAATTTCTGTCTGCTAGATCAACCAGAGTAGGGGATATATTTTGGAAACTTAATTAACAAATGTGTTCCATCTCTAGTCAAAGGAAGTAGAAATGTCATTGCACTTATTCCTGGGATACAGAATCAATATTTTGATTGTTATCATGTATGAAATTGGTAATTAGTTTTAAAGATTTTACAAAGGAAGACATCATGGATTCTGAGAATTCTTATATTTAAGGGTAATAATAAATGTAAAATTTGGCATCACCTAAGTATGGATTATACTAGAGAAATAAAACAAATTTTGGTCAAGTTCAATAAATTTCTTTCAAGTGTCAGCACTAAGCTGAGCACTTGAAGTACAAATACAAAGAAAGACAAAAGCCTATCTTTGAATGATGGAAAAGTGTTTGCTTACCACATTGTCCCATCATGATGCTCGTTTTATTAAGATTTTTAAACATTTTAAAGTATGCATAAGTTGTTTGTAGGCATGGTATTATTTGTCCATAGAAGCCAGAAGAGGGTACTGACATCCTGGAATGAAAGTTACAGGGAGTGGTGGTGAGTTGCTCAGTGTGGGTGTTAGCAAGTGAATTCAGATCCTCTGCAAGAGCAGTAAATCTCTTATTGACTTCACCATCTCATCAGGATATACAGTGAATTTTTTGTTTGTTTGTTTGTGTTGTTGTTGTTGTTGTTGTTGTTGTTTTGAGGTGGGTATGAGTGCTCTGTCTGCATGCCAGAAGAGGGCATCAGATCCTCTTATAGATGATTGTGAGCCACCATGTGGCTGCTGGGAATTGAACTCTGGATGTCTGGAAGAGCAGCCAGTGCTCTTAACCGCTGAGCCATCTCTCTAGCCCCCAGTGTTCATTTTTAATGAGGAATGATTCTCTTGTCTCAAACTTGAGACCACACCTCCTTTCCCTGCACTCCCTGAAGCACACAGATATGAAAACACTTCATCTAGGATTGCTTTCCAAACTGTGATTTTATGCTTTGATTTCCATGGTCCAGTTCTTTTGTACGACAGCCATTCCTGAATCAAGGATTCACTAGAAATGTATTAATATGTTTAAATAACTGATCCAGAAGTTTATTCATGCATATTCTGTGGAGATAATACTTATCGAGAAGATAAAGCCACAGGTTAAGTTATATTTCACAAGTAATAGTTTTTGAGAGCCCTTTTGGACTATAATAGTGTCACAAAGACATTAAGTCGGGAGTACAGTGACTTAAAGGAAAAATGGTATCAGACAACAGAACATACAGAGGAAGGAATATCCTGAAAGAGTTTCTCTTGCTTGGAAGGAAGAGAAACCAAGAAGCAAAGTACCATTTTCTGAAAATTGCCCCCATTTCTGCTGAGTCTCCACCTGTTATTACTCCCACAAAAAACATCATACTTGATAGTTTCCTCCACAACAGAAGGAGAAGTTGAGGCTCAGGATATGTACCTGACTTAACCAAAGTCATATAACTAACACATGGTAAGACCAAATTTTGACCCATGTTTACCTGCTTCTAAGGCATAATCTCTTTGTACTATAATATAATCATATAAGGTCAATTATTTGATAGAATATTATGTTATAGTGAACTATTGTTAGATCACTTATGCTCTTATTTTTTTCTGAGAAGTTATCTCTAGTGTCTGTGTGCATGTACAAGTGTGTTCACATGTCCCTTAGAGGCCAGAGGTCAATGTAGAGTGTTTCACTCAGTCAGTTTATCTTATTCTTTGAAACAGGATCTCTTATTAAATCTAGAGTTCACTGACTGTCCAGATGGGCTAGCCAGTGAGCCCTACTAATTCTCCTATCTCTTTCTCCCCACCCTAGGATTACAGACACACACCACCTTGCCTGAGTTTTTCACTTGGACTTTCTTTTCTCAGGGCCATAGCTTGCACAAGAAGCACTTTGTCAACTGAGCAACTGCTCTATCCTCTCCTCTTACATTTTCATTCATCTGTTCAACAATCCTTTATGGAGTATCTGCTTGCCATTTACTCCTTGTTGCAAAAAGCATAGACTGACTATCTTCTTTGAAGCTATGAATCAAGCAAACTGGGGCACAGACAGCTCCAGAGCATATGTCCTACAGGGAATGTAGACACTTATCTTCTCACCATACCATTCATCATTTACTCCCAAGAATAAAAGATTTTGAAAAGGAGAATTAGGTCCTAGGAGAAAATACAGCAGTGTGGCCTGATCCTTTCCAGGAAGGATGGACTTGCTGAATCACACAGGTGAGTTGTGAACTGGGAAGAACACAGATCATTCCGTGTGGATATCACAAATGTTGATGTCACCTAAAGACTGGAATCAGCAGAGCACATTCATAGAGAAGCAGAGAAGGGCTACAAAGTGAGCTGAAGAGATCAGCATGCATTCTCCTGAGACACAGAGGAAGCTTGGAATTGGCACCACCAGTCACGTGTGGGCAGTATGCTAGGCCAACCTATTACAGGCACACAGGTAACTACTTTTCACATTGCTCTGACAAAGTTCCAGCAAAAGTAACCTAAAGGAGGAATGGTTTTTCTTTCACTGGTTGGTTTTGGTTTTGGTTTTTTGAAACTTTTGTCTGTTTGTGTGTGTGTGTGTGTGTGTGTGTGTGTGTGTGTGTGTGTGTGTGTGTGTAGCCCTGGATGTCTTAGAAGGAGCTCTGTAGCCCAGGCTGGCCTTAGTCAAACTCAGAGATCCTCGTACCTCTGCTTCCTGAGTTTTCTGGGATTAAAGGCATGCACCACCACAACTGGCAGGGAGGGTTTATTTTAGTTCATGGTTTAAGAGGATGTAGTTAATAGCCATGGCAACAGGAGCATTGTGAGGAATCTTGTCACATGGTATCCACAGGTAGGAAGCAGAGAAATGAAGGCTGGTACTCAACTCACTTTCTCCTTTTTAATCACCCTAAACCCCAACAGACAGAATGGTGACACTCGCATTCAGAGTGGGTCTTCCCAACTAAATTAACTCAGTCTGGAAACTCCCCTCCAGACACACCCCTGCTCTTGTCTCCGTAGGTCCGGTCAAGTTGAAAATCAAAATAAAGCCTCAAGAACCGATGTCCCTTTCTTTGACTTTCACCCTTTAATCATTCCTTCTTTTGAAGGCCATCTTCTTTATGTGTCCCCCACATCCTCTCCTGAATTAATCAACTGGTTTCCATCCCTCCACTGATAGACCAGCCGCATTCCTCATGAGAGGAAGACACTCAGCCTATTCTCTTCACTTTGTTGATTTCCTGATACATGTGCAAGTTGGATAAATATTTGCTGGATTGATTCCAAAGTTGTTCCCTCTACCATCTGCTCTTCTCTGAGTCCCTTGTGTTATTTGGCACTTCCCTGCTAATGATTTACAAGCACATACTGTCCGTCCAAGCTTCTAATGGGAGTTCCACATCAGTACCTCTGGACAGTCTGATGATGCATCAGTGCTTCAAACTTGTCTATTCTTCTAGCTCCAGCACTGCTTTCTAGTCATTTCTAATTTATTGGAAATAGAACAGTCTCTTTCTTAGGAACTGGCTCCCAAGTCTGAGTCTTAGTATCACTTCTGCTCGTTAATTTCTATTTCAAGTAACTTAGGAGTCAAACTAGGATTCCCTTCCACTGATATATGGGATTCAGTATAAGCCACACTTTAAAAAACACTATTTTTGAGGCAGGGTCTCACTGTGTAGACCAGTATGGTCTCAAACTCAGAGACCCTTCTGCCTCTGGCTAGAGATCTGGGATTAAAGATATGCATTATCTGATCCAGCATACGTTGCACTCTTCTCAAGAAACTTACATATTTAAATGTCTCCCAACTCCTTGTTCTAATTACAGAGCACATCTCAGAACTCTCTGTTTCCTGTGTTACCTAAATCATCTTTGTTTCATCTTATATTATGGGGTCCCCCACAACAACCTCACACACAGTTCCTGTGTAGATGAGAAATTTTGCGAATACATCCTGTGTAAGAACTGAAGCATATTATGTTGGAAAGACCATGTGTTACTCAGCTTTCACCTTGTCATAACACATACCTGAGTGTTGTAATTTGGATACAGAACTCCACCTGTGTTTAATGCCCAGTATCTAGCTGGTGACATCAAGGAGAAAGACTGCCATAAATCTATGTGTGTTACAAGGAGGTAGGTCTTTGCTGGAAGAACCAAGAGAAGGGGTGAGTCTTTGAAGGATACATCTTGTCCTAGGCACCTTCCTCCATCTCTCTGTGCTTCCTGCCACCATGAAGTGGGCAGCCTCCTCTTCACTGTCACATGGCATTCTGCCTCACTTCTGCCTTGCCCAAAACAAAAGGAAGCAGTTCACCTTAAGTTGTAACCTCAGAACTACCAAACTGAATCAAATTTGCCCTTGTTCTAGTTGATTTTCTCAGGTAGTCTGTTACACTGATGGAAAATAACTAACCAAACAACCCGGCAAACTCACATGAAAGTGTTTACTTGGGCCCAGAGTTTTAGGGGTACCATCAAATGACCAATAGGCCCATTGATTGGAGAGTCAGGAGAAGTACCACATTGTGGAAGGAACACAGGATAAACAAATCTGGTCACTCTGTGAACAGAAAGTGAAAGAGATGAGGTAAAAGGAGTAAGGGACCCACATTTGCTTTGAGAGTCCATCTCCAATGACCTGAAGGATCTCCATGAGACTTTTGAACCAGGCTTTCTTTTCTGGGGC
>CABHPQ010164737.1:24073-52604 GCA_902168405.1 Peromyscus aztecus | reverse complement strand
ACTGTATGTTACCTTACCCTAGAAACAATCTAGAGCAGCTAGTGTGCTAGTCAAGGATGAGTAGTGTTGGAGGTGTTGATGAATACCAGTATGGTCTTAACAGAAGTGCACCAGTGAAAACTGAAGCTTATTTCACTAACCCCCCTATTTGTTAATTTCTTGCAGATTTTCGTGGCTGGTCATCACTTTGAAGAGACATGGACAACCAGGATTTGGGGCTGTAAGACAAGTGCTTCGTTAGGCCACATCCCACGTAAGGATTGAGTGTCTGGAACTCTGATTCCAGGTAAAAAAGGCCATTCAAACATGAATCCTATCCCCGGAGGAGTTCACAGGGAGGTAGGACTAGACAAGGTGATGTGAAAGAGGGAAAGCACAGTGTGTGCTAACATTTATCTGAAGATGGAATTTTTGAAAAATTAGGAGAAATAATAAACAGGGACTTGTTTGCTGTTGAGATTAACATCTCCTAGTCAAGGCTACTTGGGATGATTTTCACAGGATCTAGTACTATGTTTGGGACAAATGGTCTGGTATTAGGGCAGCTTGCATGGCATCCCTTCTGGGCAACATAGGCAAGTGGTGAGTACTATAATTTTGTATGCAGTTCATTCCAACGTCCTTTCTTCTGGGAAACAGTCTAGTCACTCTTCTTCACTCTTCACAGAGTAAATTCATTCAGACATTCCTGCTTCCCCGATCCTTCTAAGTCTCAGCACCTATTCAGCTCTGTCCTAGCATCTTAACCTCATGTGGCATAGGTCATCTTCAGGTCCAGGAAGCACAAAGGCTGTGTTAGAACTCACACCACCTGTCCTTGCCAAAAACACTGAACCACAAACCGGGGGCTATCATTGACTTTCCTCTGTTCAGCCTTACAACTGTATTTATTCTTCGGATCTAAAGCTCTCTATATTTATTCTCACATACGTTCCACTTGTTCCTATTGATGAATATTAGCCCCCCCTTTTTTTTAAAAAAAAAATTTTGCAGTATCTTTTGATTTAGCACAGTTCAGTGATTCTCAGCATCAGATGATTTTCTTTACTCCCTGGGGAACATTTGACCGTATTTTGAGACAGCTTTGGTTGTCATTACTGAAAGAGATCTGCTGACATCTAGCGGGTAGAAGGCAGAGTAGGTGTTAAATGATCTGTAACATTAAGAATAGCCCTTCTCAAATAACCATTTATCCTGAAATGCCCCAATTGTCCAAAGGGAGAAATCTTTGTCCTGGTTCTCTCTAGAGCAGTGATTTCAGCTTCTCACAGAGGCGGTGCTGGGGTAGCTTGGTTTTGAAGTCAAGTCAATGGGGAAGGGACATGAAGAAAATAAAGTTATATTATGAAGCAATTTTCTTTGCAACTTTTCCAGACATGGGGAGACTGCTCTTCATTCTCAGGAGGAAAGAGATTAGTGTCATTGAGGGTGAAAAAAGTCTGAGGGTTTAAGTGTGAAGTCTACACATTGTCCCCATTCTAGACTTCAAAGACCCATTCCTTTTCTATTAGGGCACTGGCCTTGACATAGATGATATTCCCAGGCTATGAATTTTGATTTTCTTGAGCTTCTGTTTCTTTTATGATTAAATACTGGGGCTGGTTTTCATCACAGCCTCAGAGTGCTTCCACTGGCCTAGAGGCCCTCTGGCTTTCATAGTGAGCTCTGATTATGTGATACTCTGGGAGAATCTTAGAGATATGTCTTACAATTCTATGCTCGTGAAAAAAGAGAAGTGTTCAGCCGTTGGCTTCCCCTGCCACTGCTGGCCATTTCACCACCTATGACCACAAGTGGCTGGAGGGCTGAGTGTTGGTTACGCTGTGGCGCTCGTGGCTGGCTGCCGCCCATGGCGGCCTTGCCGATGGAGGAGAGTGCTGATCGGCAGAATCACAAGGCATGGTTACCTTTTTAGAGCTTTATTGGGAGAGAGAGGGAGAGGGGGAGACGGGGAGAGAGGGAGAGAGGACAAAGGGAAGGAGAGAGAGCAGAAAGAGAAAAGGAACGCACAGAGGGCCCACCCGCTTGTTAGGTTAGGATGCCGTGGCAGGCTGGTGACGTAATTAAGTACAGAATCCTTACACCGAGTTCTGCAGATGTTCCAAGCCATGGTGGCCTTGTCTGCCATATGGCATGCCAGGGAGTGAGAGAGGCAAGCTGTAGTCATATCATCCCTGAGGAGCGAGATGACATCATCTAGCTAGCTGATGCCTATAACCGGCCCCTGCAGCCAGTACCTAGACAAAAAGAACGGAGCTCGCACGGTGTTGGGGGCAACACAAGGAGACGGAACTGCTGGCCCCTCCGCTGTCTCTTTGAGGGAACGGTTTCTCCGTGTTTTCAGCTGCCCAAATCAGTCCTCACCTCCTCCTTAGTTCTCAGCTTCTACATCTGGTGAATGCAGGAATCTTGTTCTATGTCCAGCGTGTATGCCGAATCTAACCACTCCTCAGTCTTTTCACGGCTACTCCTTCCTGGACTTCACGATGACCTGTCCCTCTTGAGTTATTGCACATCCCTCTTGGGTCACACTTGGGTCCAACACAGGGTGTAGCGTTTGATCTAATCCGCACATGGGGCACTTGGGAAGGATGCCACCGGCAAGCCCAGACTCGCCTCCTAGAAATGTGAGTAAGCCACGTAAATATGACTGAATCCATGGGTTTGCCATATTAACTTTTACTGAAAGTCAGATTTCGTGTTAAGTATGCTAAATATTTTAAACTTATATTCCTATTTTATCCCAAGAGGTATTAAATTATGATTTGTTTGTATATTATTCAGCCGGAGAATGTGTTCTCACATAAACTCAGAAACCCATATTTAAACCATAAAAAGTACTTTTCTGGAAAGTGACATTTAAATTACATGAAGCTAGAACCCTTCTTAGCCAGCGACAGGTGGTGGACATAAAGTAGAAGAAACCCTGTGGTTGGTGAACGCACACAGATGTGGGTTCAGATTTGGTTTCATCCTTCACCCCAAGCTGACAGCCCCATTTTACACAGCTGTGTTCCCTCCCCTTCTCCCTGCTCTCTATTTACGGATATGATATTTCCTTTCAATAGGATATTTGGGGTAGAGAGTTTTATAAATATTGTTGTAAGATAAATATTTATTATGCAGCCCTATAATATGTGGGAAGTAATGGTGTTGATTAATAATCTATTGGCCCAAATTTTGTCCAAGAAAGCAAAGATGTTCACTCAGAGTCTTGGTTTGATCCCCTGGCAGGGTTTGACTTGCTTGTTTTGACCAATGGGATTGCTAGTGGACCTGATGCGAGCATAAGTTTGGGATGTACTTGAAAAATAGGCTTGCCGGCAGTGGCGGCGCACGCCTTTAATCCCAGCACTTGGGAGGCAGAGCCAGGCAGATCTCTGTGAGTTCAAAGCCAGCCTGGTCTACTGAGTGAGTTCTAGATAGGCACAAAGCTACACAGAGAAACTCTGTCTCGAAAAACAAAACAAAACAAAACAAAACAAACAAAAACAAAAAAAAGAAAAAGAAAAATAGGCTTGTCCTTTATGTCTTTGGCCACATGTAAGTCCTTGGATCTTATAATACTAACGATCCATTTGTCATCATTATGATATTTAGATATTGATGAATAGAGAAAAATGTAAGGATGTGTTGTATTTCTCTTTTCTTCTAGGAGCTGTACTGCAGATGGCAGCAGAGAAGGGGACATCTTCAGGGAAGAAAAATCCCAAATAATAAGTGAAGGAGGTGTGACAGAGCCAGAAAACAAAGTCGAGGATCACTTGAAATCTCTCTCTCATAAAGAGATCTAGAGGGCTGGGGAACAGCTGGAAGAAAGAAATATTGCAGTAGCCTAGAATAACCGTGGTGCTGGATGATGAGGAAGTGCTCTGAAAACCCATGCCCAGATGTCCAAATATTAGTAGGAATTAACATTGTAGTGTGATTTTGGCTTCATTCAAGGAGTGTGGTAGACAAATCATACACCAAATGATAATGTCAGTAAGAACCAAGGATAAGAGAGAGAATATAATCACGTAAAATCAAAGAAGTGGAGACCTCATACTTCTAAATTTTACTTGTAAATATTAATATAAATCCACTAACATGATTTTCTGTTTTCAAAAGCAGCCATGCATTCCCTAGTTCTGTTATCTTTAAGCAAAGCATGTGTGATAAGCACCCTCACCTGCTAGGTGGTCATGAGTTTCTTCAAGAGGACCCCATGCAGGAAACGGTGTCTGCAGTCCACCCCACATGGTAAGATGCATGCTCAACATTATCAGTTGACCTGCCTGCTTAAAGGTACCAACAAACAGCTCTAGGGGCTGTGTGCTTATTTTAAAAAGATTCTTACACTTTTATTGTGTTTCTATCTTAGTTACTGTTCTCTGCTGTGAAGGGACACTATGACCAAGGCAATTTAAAAGAAAGCATTTAATTTGGGGTTTAATATCAAAGAGTTAGTCCGCAACAGGCATGGCATTGGATCAATAACTGAGAGCTTACACTTGATGTGTCAGATGGAGGCAGAGGGGGGGGAGGGGGAAGTGGGGGAGATTGGCCTGGTGTGTGCTTTTGAAACCTCAAAGCCTACTGCAGGGACACACCTCCTCCAACAAGGCCACACCTCCTCCAACAAGGCCACACCTCCTCCAACAAAGCCACACCTCCACGAACAAGGCTGCACCTCCTAATCTTTCCCAAACAGTTCTACATACTGGGGACCAAGAATTCAAACACATGAGCCTAAGGGGACCATTCTCGTTCAAACTACCACAGTCTCTGAGTATGGTTTTAGGTTTGCTGAATTTTGACAAATGTACATAGGTGTAACTACTGCCACAATTAAGATATTTCTGAGTATTCAAACAGTGGTCAGATTATATGCAAAAACGGGACTCTGACTTACAACCTGCAGCAAGCAGCCCAGGACCCAGCTCGTACAGTAACGAGTCCATGAAGTTACCACAAGTATAACATGTAGTCCAGACGTCTAGACAAAACAACCCCAGAGCAATTGGCTCCAAGTGGCTAGGACTTAATAGTCAATGGCTTCTCTATTTATTGACTCTTCCTTAAATCTTAGGGCCAAACTGATGAACCCAAATGTGTATTCCTAAGCAACTACATAAGATCCCCTGCTTCTAATTTTCTGCCCGCACCCCCAGTCAGGATATCTACCCCCAACCCCCAGTCAGGGTATCTACCCCCAACCCCCAGTCAGGGTATCTACCCATACCCCCAGTCAGGGTATCTACCCCACCCCCAGTCAGGGTGTGCTGAAGTCTTCCCTATTTTCTGTGCACTGTCTCATTTTATATACAATAATTTATTCTATTAATCTTCCAATATTGGATACTTGAGCTCATCTAAACATTTTGCAAACACATGCCTGCTCACATGTCATTTTGTAGCTACTCCAATACATTTTTGGGATCACCACATTTAAGAGTTACACACACACACACACACACACACACACACACACACACACAATTTGAAAAAGAATGTCAACTTTCTCTCTCATGCAGTAATAAACACAGGACTTATTTATTTTCCGTTTCGATGAAATACTATCAATATTTTGGCTTTTCCCTATAAGACAAGAAATGAGCTCATCCCACAGATAAAATGCCAGTTTCTTTTCAAGCTTTCCAGTGTCATTTGCAATTCCTTCCCTGTGAACTGTCTGCTCATATATTTTTCAATTGGCTGCTAGCCTTTTCTAAACTCCTCAACTTTAGGAACATATGCAGGCTTTGATACAAGTTACAATTTTCCCAGTTTGCAATTTGTTTTTAGCTTTGTCTGTAGTTTTTTATATGTATTTTATATAGTTAATATTATTTACTCTGTTTCTGGATTTTGAGTGATAGTAAGGAAAATTTCCCCCATTCTTAGTTTGTAAAGAGTTTACGTATTTTCCTTCTAGTAGATGGAAGGGGATCCTTTTTTCCTTTTATATGCTAATTATTGTATAGTTCATTTACCATATAACCTACCTATTTAAAGTATGTAGTATATGCTGTTTATTTATCACATTATTTTTAATTATGTTCAATATATAACATTATACTGATTGTTTTAACCATATTCGATGTACAAGAAGGTAGTATTAGTTACATTCACCACGTTGCACGATTTCCATTTCTAAAATTTTTCATCACAGAAACTGTGTAACAATTAAGAAATACCTTCGTTCCTCTCTCCTCCAGTCTCTTAGCTTTTCTCTATTCTGTCTCTGAATTGATCAAATCCAAATCTTTCATAAAGGCAAATCATGCAATAATTGTCCTTTTGTTTGTGGATTATTTAACTTAGCATAACATTTTTAAATGTAGCATGCATCGAAACTTGTATCTCTTTAAAGTCTGAATAATATTCCATTACTTGGCTATACCAATTACTTGGTTATGTCAATTCATTCATCTTTTGAAGGACGCATGATGTTTTCTTCTTTTGGTATTATGAAGAATGATGCAAATACAACATAATTGCTGCAAAGTCAACACAATTGTATGTACATTGGTATACAACTATTTATTCAAGGCACTGTTGAATTTGCTTGGGTCTACACCTCTGAAGGAAATACTGAGTCATTTGGTAACTTCTTAGGAATTGCCTGTATGGAATGAGCCATCCTGAATTGTACATTCTATGACTACTTTTGAATAGCACTTCTCAATTTCTCTTTGCTTCCCAGAAAGTTAAAATAAACAAATTATTGGAGTAATGTGTGTTTTACAACTGAACCCAGAATGACGAGGCCATCAATACCAGTACTTTAAGGGTCACTTTGGTACTAAGTGTGATTAAGCAAGGGCATTCCAGCTTAATTTAATTCACTTTGTCCCCACCCAAATTGCAAGGATCTGAAAGGTATCCTGACCAACAAGACCTACATTTCTCTCAGTAAGTCCCCAGTAGAATGTACTCTGTGAAGTCCTGGATCTGTTTGCATCTTTTCTTTGGTCCCTTAACTCCGTGGGGCCAGTTCTTGTACACTGGGAATAGGTGCTCCAGCGTACCATCAAACCCATTTCTTACATGGCCGTAGCATCTACATCCCTACTAGCAGTGGAAGAGGGTTCCAGTTGCTCCACACCCTCTATAACTTTTAACACCCATGTTCATTTCATAAAGACACAGTCATCCTAGTAGATGTGAAAGCAGATCTGACTTGACACTTGGGTTTTGATTTGCATTTGCCTAAGGACTAGTGATGCTGAACATCTTTCTCGTGTTTGTTGGTTATATGTATTTGCAGAACTATCTGTCAATGTCCTTTGCCCATTTTAAACAGGGTTGTCTTGTGTCACTGAATTCTCTGTGTGTCTAGATTTTAAGTCTTTTTCAGTCACATGATTTGAAGATATATTCTTTCTTCCAAGGCTTGTTTTCAATGTCTTGATAATGTCCTTTGGTGCAAAGAGATCTTTACATGAAGTCTAGTTTACTTATTTTTCTTTTAACATTATAAGAATCCAGTATCAATCCCAAAGTCCTCAAGATTTACCTTTATATTTCATTCTAATAATTTATGGGCTTAGTTACTATGTTTAGGTTAATGAGTCATTTAAATTTTTATAGCTGGTGTAAGGTATGTGTCTAATTCAATTGTTTTGGGTGGCTATCCAGTTATCCAAGCCTCATCAGTTGAAGGGATTATTCCTTCTCCCTTGGATGAACTTGGTAGCTTTGTGTTCTGGGACTAGCCTTATGTTCGTACCAGGCTGTTTTAATTATAATAGTTTTGTAGTGAGTTTCACAAACAGAAAGCAAAAGTCCTCCAACTTTGTACTTATTTTTCAAGGTTTTGTTTGCTTGTTTTTGCTACCAGCAGCCTTTGGCAGTTCTGTATGAATTTTGAAGAGCGGCCTTTTCTACAATACAGGCCATTGGAATTTTTAGAGGAATTATCTTGGATATGAAGAATGTTTTGAATAGTACTGATATCTTCAAAAGATTAAATCTTATTTATGAACCCAGCGTCTATTTTAAAGTTTTTTCTTGATTCTAACTTAGCCCAAACCATGCAACACCTTCCAAAGTTACCATGGAACACACTGGACCCAAAGTGTCCCAACTGTTGAACAATTGCACCAAAACACATTTCACTGTGATTCACAAAGCCCCATTTTATTTTAGTAGAAATAATAGCCATCAAGGAAGAGGCAGAACAAACATTTGACTATCAGTATTCAATTGGAGAGCCATTTTCTTCAGACATTGATGAAGGACTTTGGGCTACATCTTCAAAGTGGCAGGGGACACAGGGACAAGCACACAAGATTGAAAGCGTAAAAGCATATTCTCATGAGGACCAGGCAGTCCTTGTTGTTGGAGGACCAAATGGAGTCATCGTTAATGTAAGTTGAATCAAAGTTCACGATGTGTAAGTCCTTCTTAAGATACACATGGTTCAGCCTGTTCACTGTTCGAGCGAAGGAGTACTTAGAGGCACAGCTGTAGGCCTCCAAGCTGTACACTTTCTTGAAGTGCAGGTCAAAAAATGGATTGTCCTAGAAGAGAGAGAGAGACCTGGATTACTTTCTGTTCAAAGTCATTTCCAGGATTCCCATGGTCTGCTGGCTGTGCCTATTAATTGTAAAGTATTAGTATCAGACATATTTCTAAAATCTACAGATCAGCTTTCCAAAGCTAGGAGAGCCAAATGGAACCATTTCTTGAAAGTCAACAGCACAATCTTTGCTTTATCCCAGCCCTCAACTCCAGCAGGCATTCCCTGGGAGCCCACAGGCCACTCTGGACAGAAAAGCCAGTAGGGTACCTGCAGATCTTCATCTTTCCTTCTATTCTTCTAAATCTAATCTACCTGACTCATCCCCAGCTCTTCAGCAGACCACCTGCTGCAGCCTCCTTCCCCTCCCCTCCTCTCTAGTGGACCACATGATCTTCCACTCTAACCATTCCCCAAATGCATTAATTCACCCCAGCCCCCAACTCCAACAGGCATTCCCTGGGAACCTACAGGCCACTCTGGCCAGGAAAGCAGGTAGCCTAACTACAGATCTCCACCACTCCCTCCTCTCCTCCAAATCCAACCCCCAGTTTCACACCATCTTTGCAGAAGACCACCTGCTTTGGCCTCCCCCACTTTTCTGCCCCCATCTCTAGAAGGTCACGCAGACCTTCTCCTCCAACCCTCTTCCTCACTCCTCTGTTACCCCAGCCCACAACTCCAGCAGGCTTTCTCTGGGAACCTGCCAGCCACGCCTGCCCGAGGAGCAAGTAGGCCAGCAAAGATGGTAGGCAAGCTTCAAATATTCACTTTCCCTTCTCTCCTCCCTATCCACTCTTCTAGTCTCCTCTCCAGCTCTGTAACAAACTAGCTGTTGTGGCCTTTCTTCACTCTCTGCCTCCATTTCCAGGGGACTAAGTAGACCCTGGGGAAACAGTGTGGGTGACCATCCCAGAGACATGAAGGCAGTTCGGTTCAACCCGACTTGGTAGCCAGTGTTGGTTCAAACATTGAGAGTGACATCGAGTAGTTTATTTTAGGCATATTTAAACACAGCACTATTTGGTAAAAAGTTTCAGGTGATAATTAACTCCGTCCCACTTTGATGTACATCAAAGCTTGAGACGTGACTACATTGAAACTGTAAAGTATAAGTGATATCTTTCATAAAGACAGGTCCTACAGATTGACTGAGAAACCGAGCTCAAGGTAAGGGTCTGGGGGATGATCTGGTGTGGTCTTGGGCCACACAGTGCAAAAGTCATCAGACTTTTAACCAGGTAGAAAACAGGTCATACATTTCTCCCTTTGAAGAGACAAGCCTGCATGTTTTACATTCCTGGTTCCCCTAGTGCTTATCTGTGAGCATAAGGACCTATATGCCTCCTACAGAACAACTTGCTTTCCTCCCTCCTGTGGACCCCACTCAACCCTCCCTAGCCCATCCGCTTTCCTAAGTGTCAACTCCCAATACCTAGGAACACATTTACCTGGAAACCCCAATGACCACACCTATCAGATCCTGGAATAACTTCCTACCAGGCAACACACAGCTACCACACTCTGCTGAGAACCAGAGAGGGCAACAGAAACCAAGGAACAAAGCACCCACCCAACAAAGACAATTCCAGATTTCAGCAACTAGAATTACAATCTCTCCAAACTTTGATGCCTAGATGCCAGCATAAAAACACCATAGATAATAGCCAGGACAATATGTCTCCATTGGAGCCCAGCAACCCTACCACAGCAGGCCCTAAGTACTGCAACAGAGCTGAAGCACGAGAAAAATACCTAAAACTAGCCTTTATGGACATGATAGAAGTCCTTAAAGAGAAAATGAATAAATCCCTTAATGAAATCTATGAACACACACACACAAACGGTGGAAGGAAATGAACAAAACTATTCCAGACCCGGAAGTGAAACTAGAATCAATAAAGAAAACCCAAACTGAGGGAAATCTGGAACTGAAACCTAAGAACCCAAACAGGAACCTCAGAGGCAAGCCTCATCAGTATAAGAATATAAGAGATGGGCAAGAGAATCTCAGGCTTTGAAGACATGATAGAAGTAGATACCCCAGTCAAATAAAATGTTAAATCTAAAAACCTCCTGACACAGAACATCCAAGAAACTCAGGTCAAAGGCACAAAAAATATTTAAAAAAAAATCACAGAAGAAATTTCCCTAACCTAAAGAAGGAGATGCCTAACAAGGTACAAGAAGCATATAGAACACCAAATAGACTAGGCCAGAAAAGAAATTCCCCTCAGCACATAATAATCAAAACACTAAACATATAAAGCAAATAAAGACTATTAAATACTGCAAGGAAAAAAGACCAAGTAACATAAAAATGCAGACCTATTAGAATTACACTTGACTCCTCAATAGAGGACCTGGACAGATGTTCTACAGACTCTAAGAAATCACAGGTGCCAGCCCAGACTACTATACCCAGCAAATCTGTCAATCACAATAGATGGAGAAAATAAGACATTCCAGGATAAAACCAAATTTAAGCAATATCTACAAATCCATCCTTATAGAAGGTGCTAGAAGGAAAACTCCAAACTAAAGCAGTTAACTATACCCAAGAAAATACAAGGAATAAATAATCCCAGACAAGCAAGTCAAAAGAGGGGAAACATACACTCACACCCCAAAACTGAAATAATAGGAATCAACAAGCACTGCTCCTTGATGTCTCTCAATATTAATGCTCTCAATTTCCCAATAAAAAGATATAGATTAACAAACTGGATGCAAAAACAGATCTCTCCTGCTGCTGCATCTAAGAAACACATTTTAACAGCAAGGAGAGACCCCACCTCAGGGTAAAAGGATGGAAAAAGATATCCCAAACAAATGGACCTAAGAAGCAAGCTGGTGTCACCATTTTAATATCTGACAAAATACACTTCAAACCAAAACTAATCAGAAGAGATAGGAAAGGACACTACATACTCATCAAAGGAAAAATTCATTAAGAGGGCACTGGAATCCTTAATGTCTATGCCCCAAATACAAGGGCACCCAAATTCATAAAAGAAACACAATGGCAGTTTAAATCACGTACTGATAGTGGGAAACTTCAATACCCCACTCTTGCCCATAGACAGATCATCTAGACAAAAACTAAACAGAGAAATTCTGGAGCTAACTGATATTACACACCTAATGAACCAAACACATTTACAAAACATTTCACACAAACACAAAAGAATATACTTCTCAGTACTGCATGGCACTTTCTCCAAAGTTAACCACATACTTGGACACAAAACAAATCTCAACAGATACAAGAAAATTGAAGTAACATCTTACATCCTATCAGACCACCATGGAATAAAGCTGGATATCAACAACAGAAACAACAGAAAGCTTACAAACTCATGGAAACTGAACAACTCTCTGCTGAATGAAAAATGGGTCAAGAAAGAATTTTTTTAAAAAAAGTTAGCACTTCAGAATTCAATGAAAATGGATACACAGCGTACCCAAACTTATGGGACACAGTGAAAGTGGTACCAAGAGGAAAGTTCATAGCACTGTCTACATAAAAACCTGGAGAGATCTCATACTAGCAACTTAACAGCATGCCTGAAAATTCTAGAACAAAATGAAGAAATCATACTCAAGAGGAGTAGACAGCAAGAAATAATCAAACTCAGGGCTGAAATCAATAAAATAGAAACAAAACAAAACAAACAAATAACAAACAAATACAAAGAATCAGTGAAACAAAGAATTGGTTCTTTGAGAAAAATAAAAAATTGACAAGCCATTATCCAAATTAACTAAAAGGCAGAGAGAGAGAGAGAGAGAGAGAGAGAGAGAGAGAGAGAGAGAGAGGATGTAAATTAACAAAGTTAGAACTGAAAAGGAGGACATAGTAACATATTCTTAGGAACTCCAGAGAATCATAAGAACATACTTTTAAAAGCTTCTACTCTACCAAATTGAAAAATCTAAAAGAAATGGATAATTCTTCTTGATACATACCACTTACCAAAGTTGAATCAAGACCAGATAAGCAATGTAAAGAGACCAATAACTTCTAGTGAAATGGAAGTAGTCATTAGAATTCCCTCCCCTGCCAGAAAAAAATCCCAGGGCTGGATGGTTTTAGTGCAGAATTTACCAGACTTCCAAAAAAGAGTTAATGCTAATATTCCTCAATTTTTTCCACAAAATGGAAAGAGAAGGAACATTGTCCAATTAGTTTTATGAGGCCATAGTCCACCCAGATACCAAACCACATAAAGACCCAACAAAAGTACAGACCAATTTCCCTTATGAACACAGATGCAAAACTTCTCAATAAAATACTAGCAAGCTGAATACAAGCACACATCAAAAAGATCATCCACCATGATCAAGAAGGCTTCATCCCAAAGATGCAGGAATGGCTCAACATATGTAAATAGATCAGTGTAATCCACCATATAAACTATCTGAAAGACAAAAACCACACAATCTTATTAAATGAAGAGAGGGCCTTTGACAAAATCCAACACTTCTTCATGATGAATGTCCTGGAGAGATTAGGGATTCAAGGAAGATACCTCAACATAATCAAGACAGTTTACAGAAAGCCAACATCAACTTAAATGGAGAAAAACTAAGGCAATTGTACTAAAATCAGGACAGTCCACGCTCTCCACACCTATTCAATGTAGTAGTTGAAATCTTAGAGCAATAAGACACTGAAGGAGATCAAGGAAACACAAATAGGAAAAGAAGTCAAAGTATCATTATTTGCAGATGATTTTATAGTATACATAAGTGACCCTAAAAATTTCACCAGGAAACTTCTATAGCTGATAAACACTTTCAGCAAAATAGTTTACAATTAACTCACAAAAATTGGTAAGTCTACTACTATATACAAATGACAGACTGAGAATAAGTTCAGAGAAGCAACACCTTTCACAATAGCTTCAAAAAAGTATAAAATCTTGAGGTAACTCTAACCGAGTAAGTTGACTTGTATTATAAAAACTTCAAGACATTAAGGGAAGAAATTCAAGAAGATATCAGAAGATGGAAAGACCTTCCCTGCTCATGGATAAGTAGAATTAATATAGTAAAAATAGCCATCCTACCAAGAGCAATCTACAGACTCAATGTGATCCCTGTAGCTTGAGTTTTCCTGCCTGGCCCACAGTCAGGATAAACCTCTTTCACCTGCCAGTCCCACAGCCGCTCAGACCCAATCAAGTAAACACAGAGACTTACATTGTTTACAAACTGTATGGCCGTGGCAGGCTTCTTGCTAACTGTCCTTATATCTTAAATTAATCCATTTCTATAAATCTATACCTTGCCACATGGCTCGTGGCTTACCGGCATCTTTACATGCTGCTTGTCCTGGCGGCTGGCTGGCAGAGCCTCCCTCTGCCTTCCTGTTCTTTTTATTCTCTCTGTTAGCCCCGCCTATACTTCCTGCCTAGCCACTGGCCATCAGTGTTTTATTAGCAACACATTTGCCATACAGAACATCCCACAGCAGATCCCTATTAAAATTCCAGCACAATTCTTCACAGATCTTAGAAAAAGAATCTTCAGCTTCATCTGGAAACACAGACACAGACACAGACACAGACACACACACAGGCACACACAGGCACACACACACACATACACACACACACACACACACACACACCCCAAGACAGCTAAAACAATCTAAATAATAAAAGAACTGTTGGAGGTATCACCATTCCTGATCTCAAGTTGTACTACAGAGCTATAGTAATAAAAACAGCATGGTATAGGCATAAAAACAGACACATTGATCAATGGATTTGAATTGAAGACCCAGAACATAAATCCACACACCTATGTACACCTTTTTTTTTTTTTAAATAAAGAAGCCAGAAATTCACATCAGAAAAAAAGACAGCACCTTCAGGAAACTGTGCTGGTCAAACCGGATGGCTACATGTAGAAGACTCCAAATAGACCTATACTTATCACTTTGCACAAAACTCAACTCCAAATGGATCAAAGACCTCAACATTGAACTTGAAAAGAAAGTGGGGAATATCCTTGAACTTATTGGCACAGGAGACAACTTTCTGAACACAACACATTAGCACAGGTACTAAGACCAACAATTAATTAACGGGGCCTCATGAAACCAAGAAGCTTCTACATGGCAAAGGACCCTGTCAGTTGGACAAAGAGGCAGCCTACAGAATGGGAAAAGATTTTTACTAACTCCTCTATTAGATAGAGGGCTAATATCTAAAATATATAAAGAATTAAAAATACTAGATATGAAGAAAACCAACAACCCAAAACAAACAATTAAAAAATGTGGTACAGATCTAAACAAAGAATTCTAAAAAGAGGAAACTCAAAATGGCTGAGAAACACTCAAAGAAATGTTCAGTATCCTTACTCACCTGGGAAATGCAAATCAAAACTACTTTAAGATTTCATCTCACAGCTGTCAGAATGGCTAAGATCAATAAAACAAGTGACAGCTCATGCTGGCGAGCAAGTAGAGCAAGGGGAACATTCCTCTATTGCTTATAGGAGTGCAATGTTGTACAACTCCTATGGAAACTGGTGTGGTGAATCCTCAGGGTAATGGGCATGGACGTACCCCAATATCCAGCAATACCACTCTTGGATGTTCATCCAAATGACACTTCGTCCTACCACAGAGACACTTGCTCAACTGTATTCATTGCTACTTTATTAATAATATCCAGAAACTGGAAATAACCTAGATGTCCTTTAGCAGAAGAATGGATAAAGAAAATGTGGTACATTTACACAATGGAGTATTACTCAGCCATTAAAAAATTAAATCATGAAATTTGCAGGTAATTGGATGGAACTAGAAAAAAAAATGAATCCTGAGTAAGTCAACGTAGACCCAGAATAACAAACATGGTATATATCCACTTACATGTGGATGTTAACTGTTAAGTCAATGATACTCAAGCTACAATCTGTAGAACCACAGAGGTTGGGTAATGAGTAAGAGACTGGGGGTTGAAGACTGATAAATCTCCACAGGAAAAGGAAATAGAATAGATACTTATGGACGGGGTGGGGCAGAGACTGGAATGAGAAGATCAAGTAGAGACAGAGAGGGAAGAGGAGATGAGGGAGGGAATGCGAGGAGAGATAGCTAAAATTAAGGGTCATTTGGGGGGTCACATGGAAACCCACTACAGTAGAAGCTTCCTAAAATATATACCTATATGAAGGTGATCTAAACGAAGTCACCAAATAATGGGGAGATGGAACTGCAACTGGCCATCTCTTGTCACCAAATGAAGCTTCCAGTTCAATGATTGGATTATATATAATTGAGTTGTTGGCCAAAGAGGTCCCATAGGAATCCTCAAACAACCGGGCTGTCACCAAGACTAGGTATAGGTTGCTCTCCACAAACTGATGTCACGGCCCCAGTTGCTGAAGACAACGCTTACACAACTCCTTGAACGTGGAGAAGAGGGGAGTCTAGATAGAGCCTTTGCCCCTACCTTCTAGGGTCTTTGTCACAGGAAGGTACCCCGCGCGCTACCAGAGGAGACATGCTAACACCTACCCAGTTACACCCTTTGATCTACAACGGTGTCCTGCCTGGAGGACAGGCTAGTGCAGAGGTGGCACAAAGTCTGTGGGAGTTCACCAACCAATGTCTGATTTGACCTAAGTCCCCCTCCACAAGATGGAACCCATACCGGACACTGCCAGTGTGACCAAGAACCTGAGAGTAGAGAGCCAAGGGTAAAACCAAATACTACTGTCAATAAACAAACAAAACACCCCCCCCCCAAAAAAAACCCCCAAAACTCCAAACCTACTAATAAAATGACTCCTAAGGACATCCTGCTATATCGTAGATCAGTGCCCTGTTCAGCTCTAAATGGGATGTCTCCATTAAATCCTTCCTCCCAGGGCTCAGGGAACCCTGAGGAAGAGGAGGCGGAAGACGTGTGAGAACCAGAGAGGATGGAGGATACCAAGAAAACAAGGCCCTCTAAATCAACATGATAGGAGCACACAGGAACTCACAGAGACTGAGGCAGCATGCACAGATCCTGCATGGGTCAGTACCAGTTGGGATCCTAGGAGAATCCCCAATTGATAACCACTTGCAAATGAAAACTGGCTTCCCCCAAGGGAGTCCCCCTGGGGAATCAAACTGCTCTTAACGGTAGGCTGCATGCCCAGCAGGAGATGGCCAAGAGAAAATGAACTCCAAGGCATCTGTGGAGGAGGTTCCTTATCTCATATTGTGCAGGACTCTTCCTTAAAAAAAAAAAACAACAACTTATTTTTATCTATATTTTATCTTTTTACCTTTTAGATTCTTTGAGTATATATTATGGCTTCCAGTTTAGTGTTTTTATGGGATTCCTGAGTGTGCGAACGAGTGGATCTCTGTTTCTTGTGCCTTCTCTTGGGCTCTTTTCCTTCTGTTTGTTTTGCCAATTCTGATGTGTTAGTTTTTGCTTTATTATTATTCCGTAGAAGCCTGATTGTTTTCTAGTGAGAGAAAGAAAGGGGGTGAGTCTAGATGGGGGGGAGGAGATGGGAGGAGTAGAGGGAGGGGAAACCATAATCAGGATGTATTATATGAGAAAAAAAGTCTATTTTCAATGAAAGGAAAAGGAAAAGCAAACAGGAGCTTTGGAATGTTTGGAACATCCACGTCTTTTCAGTTGTATAAATAGAACGTCATATAATGTGTAGTTATCACATCTTTCCAGTACATTTTAGAGGATGGGTAAGGATGGAAGAAGAGAACAAATCCTCTTGTAGACTTCTGGAGGGAGCCCTAGATTTCTCCCTATGTGGATTAAGAAATCGGTCCCTTCTGTTTGAGCAGCCCCTGACAGTGGGATCAGGATCCATCCCTGGTGCATGAGCTGGCTTTCTGGATCCCATTACCTATGGTGGGAAACCTTGCTCACCCTTGATGAAGAAGGGAGGGACTTGGTCCTGCCTCAACTGAATGTGCCAGGCTTAGCTGTCCACCCCCATGGGAGAACTTACTCTGTTGGAGGAGGAGATAAGGGGTAGATTGGGGGTGGGGTGGGGAACAAGAGGAGGGATGAGAAGGGGATCTGTGGTTGGTATGTAAAATAAATAAATAATAAAAAAAAAGTAATCGGTCCTTCACACTACTTTGGAAGCAAATGGGGACACAATGGATAGCTAACCACCCTTTGACACTGTGCAGTTTACCAACTTGATAACTTTGAAGTTAACAGTGTGGAATAAGCTTTGGCAAATAGTGAGAGCCATGAAGTCGTTTGACAGATATGGACAAAAAATCCAATACTGACATAGCTCTTGCTGTTTCTAGTGATTTTTTTTTTGTTATGTGTTAAAATCATGACAATCCTTGCTACTATCATAGGAAAGACAATGCTTTGTAGTGTCCAAAACACATTTCCATTCACAAAATACACTTTCCGCCCTGCTCCTAACTAGCCTGGAGGGCAGAGTGCACATTATTTGTTTTGCATTCCTAGTATTTATCTATTGCAACTAATAAGTTCTCAACAGATGTGTGCTGGGCTGATGTGAGTGCATCTATGAAAGGAGGGATGGAGTTAAGCATTGCCCTAAATAACAAAGAAACTGGCAGGGTCCAAACCACACAAGAATACTAATGATCTTTAAGTTCCTGTTACAACTATGTGCAAATTATTT
Organism: Peromyscus aztecus; assembly: GCA_902168405.1. Taxonomy (NCBI): domain Eukaryota; kingdom Metazoa; phylum Chordata; class Mammalia; order Rodentia; family Cricetidae; genus Peromyscus; species Peromyscus aztecus. The sequence goes on along the minus strand of CABHPQ010164737.1, from coordinate 34,444 downwards.
ATCTGATTTAACAGCCCTCCCCTTTAGATCAGTGGTTCTTAACCTTCCTAACACTACAACCCTTGATACAGTTCCTTATGTTGTGGTGACCCTCAACCATAAAATGATCTTCATTGCTACTTCATAACTATAATTTTGCTACTGTTAAGAATCATAATGTAAACATCTATGTTTTCTGATGGTCTTAGGCGACTCCTGTGAAAGGGTCATTTGACCCCTAAAGGGGTCTTTACCCACATGTTGAGAATCACTGCTTTAGACCATCATTTTAGATGGAGTTGCTGTGACATGTTTGTGAGATCAGTTATATAAGCTGCTAGTATACAGCTTAATAAATGAATGGTCCCTTTTTTAGCTCTGCCCAGTCTTTGATACTTACATTAAAATACTCCCTTAGTTTATATAATCAATATTTAAAAGACTAAACAAAGCCAAGCTCTAGAGAGGTGGTTCATTGGATAAGTGCTTGCTGTCCAAGCATGAGTATCTGAGTTCAAATCCGCAACACTCATGTAAGAAGCTAGGCATGTTGGCATGCACTGGTAACACTCGTGCTGGGGAGGAGCAAGCAAGCGGAGATAGGTGGATTCCAAAGGCTCAATAACCAGAGATTGTTGGTACTAACTATACTGTCTAGTCTAGCCAAAAATAGCAAGTCCCGGGTTTGTTGAGAGACCTTGCCTCAAAGAAAAGCAGGGAACAGCCAGGCAGTGGTGCCGCACACCTTTAATCCCAGCACTTGGGAGGCAGAAGCAGGCAGATCTCTGAGTTCAAGGCCAGCCTGGTCTACAGAATGACTTCCAGGACATAGAGAAACCCTGTCTCGAAAAACAAAAGCAAACACACACAAAAAATGGAGGGGCAATTGAGGAAGATATCTGAAAGTGACTGCCAGCCTCACATACACATGGGCAAGCACACTTACACACATACCTGCATACATGCACCCGTCTACACTCACACCAGTGCTTTACAAAAGCAATATACAGGTTGACCATAGCCGCACATGTCTACATTCTTAGCACTTGGGAGGCCAGTAGGAGATGCATAATGAGTCCCGGGACAGCTTGAACTACACAGTAAGACTCTATTTACAGAACAAGAATGAATGATGAACAGTGGTGCAATAATTTCAAAGGCAGCACTCCGCAAGCCACACCTAAGAACTGTTTTCTAGCTATCATTGTGGTAGTTGAAGGACGATTACAGAGAATCTCAACCGAAGGAAATCACACTGGTTGTGCCTCTAGGTTGTTTTCTCTCCCAGTTCTTGCCCCTCATCATGTGGGGAAAATCTTTCATGTCTTTGAAATACTTAGAAAAGAGTGATACTTTCCTTTAGCCCAATGATCGAAGGCTGAGCTAGCGTCTGTTCCTCCTTCTCTCCTTCCTCCCCACTCTCCTCTTGTTCTCTGCTAAAATTCTGCAGTTAATAAGGTAGCTCATGGATCGGTAGTAATCCTTTGTATAGAGTTGGAGTAATAGTTTTCGAAGAGGTGATATTTAGGTGACCCATGTAGTTACTGGCAGAGCCAGGACAAGAACCGAGACCTCAGTCAGCCCAACCCGCCTTTGGTACAGTAGCCTATCTCTTGTTACACTAGTCAGTCTCCAAATCCAAAATTATTTTTGTTTCTGCTTTACAAATTGAACTTAATTGCAGTCCTTTCCGTTTTAAAATTGACAACTGGCTTGAAATTACTCTATTTACCACTGTACCGTTACCATTGATAAAAATACCACCGTTATCATCACTAGTGTTAAAAATCACAATAAGTACTTACTCCTGAGGATTCAACCCCAAGAGAAGGTGGACATTCCCAGAGGAGCCAGGAAGAGAAGTCTGTAAGAGAACGACTATTTGGGTAATACGGTGTTTCTCCTAGCAATTTAGTATTGCAGGTTCTTAAGTACTGAGAGAAGCAGAAAGGACGAGTTTTCCTTTTTTATCTGGTTCACTCTCAAAAACCATGATCTTCAAGTTGAAAAGGGGATAATCAATAATTTTGCAATGGAATTAGAGGCCAAGAAAAGTAGGGAAGAAATAGAACACGGTTAAATGCTTCAACTGGAAGTAGGCTTCATATACATGTTCCCAGACACCAGCCAAACTCAGCAGAAATAACTATGACATAATTAACATTTGAGAACCAGGCAGGGGATAAAATTGAATGAGGATGGCTAATTTCTAAACCACGGATTGGCAAACCTGCTGTAGATTTCTCATTAATAGTCAATGCAATATAAAAATTTGGTAAGTGCCAAAAAGTATAATGAGGAAAATAGCTCAAAATTTGTACCACTATCACTTAGGGAATTATTATTAAAGTTGTTTCATATGTATACTTATATGTAAAATCTAAGGTTTAACATTTTGTATTGGGTACAAACTAATCTAATTGTAGACATGCCATAATATGCTTAATCAGTTTCTAAGTCCTCAACATTTAGGTAAAATACATTTTCAGAAAATTTGAGTACTTAGGACACAAAACAATGATATATCCCAATTCTTTGACCAAGAGTCTTGTTGGTTTTAAATATACTCAGTTTAAAAAGTGATATTTCTAGGTGACCTAAAAGCTAATAACAGAATGCATAATGGTTCAGAAAATGACAAAATTCAGACACTTTGACTGGAACAGTCAATGAGTCAATGGCAATATCAAACGTTTATGGCCTAGAGAAGGAAGGAATCCCCAAAACTTAACCAGAAAAATCTGGGTTTGAGAGGGTGGCCTTGGAAATGTCATCTGTTGGAAAAAGTTGGCATTTAAAGTTGTAGGACTGACTGGTAGATTGTGTTTAACCTGTCAAGAAGAGCTTAGGAAAAATGCTTTTAGATTTAATAGACAAAATTCAGATTCCAACTCATAAAAGCAAATCATAAAAGCCAGTGTCGATCATCTCAGGAAATTAATCCATACCACTTAAGAACAATATAATGTCATCTTAACACTTCGGACATGCCAAGAATCTATAAAGCAGGACATCGAACGGAACGATCTCCAGTGTATCGATCCTGGGCCACCTTTATAGAATGCTAACTAACACTTACGGTATCTGCTTCTTTTCCATCAATCATCTGAAGATCATTCAAAGACCACTTTTTTGTTACTTCGTACTTTTCATCTAGGCCTACTCTGTAGTGCTTCACCATGATGATTTTTACTTCATCAGTTTTGGTCACTGTAGGACAGAAAAAAGACTTTGTTTATACAAACTCTTACTTTACATACTCTCCAAGTTACATTGCAGTATTTATTTATCTCCCTTTTATTTAATGACCTTCTACTAAAATTATAAGTACACTCCTAATATAAGTCCCAGCGTAACCTGGACTTTTGCCAACATGCTTCCAAATTTGCTCAAGACATTAACTTTATTTTGTGACAGTTGTCAGTCAGAACACTGAGCAGTGCACTTTGAACTCTGGGCTTTGTGGTGAGGCAGAAAATAAAAGGCTGAGCATGCCGGGCGTGGTGGTGCACATCTTTAATCCCAGCACTTGGGAGGCAGAGCCAGGAGGATCTCTGTGAGTTCGAGGCTAGTCTGGTCTACGAAGCGAGTTCCAGGAAATGTGCAAAGCTACACAGAGAAACCCTGTCTCGAAAAACAAAACAAAACAAAACAACAACAACAAAAGACAGTGTAAAAAAAGGCTGAGCATGAGCAGACAGTTGAGGACAAAATGTTCACTAGAACAAGTCAGAATCTTAGTTGATGATCATATGAGAAAATAAGGTACAGATAGCAAACAGCTCTGCTCATACAGTGATTCAGTATTGAAGAGCGACACTTCTTCTAAACCTGCTGTGAAACGTTAAATGCAGACATGCCTGTGACACATTTTCCAGTGACTTGTTTGATAACGTTTGAGATTCTCACCCATGTCTTTCCAACTCTAGTGTTCAAAATGTGCCACCAGCACAGATGGCGTTATTATTCTCCTTTGAGAGGAATGGGGGAAATCCTTCCGTACTTAATGTGAACAAAACGAGAACAATAATTTCCTGGTCCTGAAATCATTTGTCTTTGGTCTCATTGGAATACTGAGATGTTCTATTAAAATTATCAATGATTCAAAAATTACTCAGTATTTAGCAAGTGTTTGCTATTTGCTGCATAGATTATAAGTGGCACAGGGAGAGAAGGGAGAAATCTGGTTTCTGCTGATGCTCAGGATTTCAGTAGGAGGACAAGACTATCTAAGGGTCATATCTACTAGGTTTGTAAGGAGGTAGCAGAGGTGATAAGATGCCTGGAGTTTTCTTTGCAGATGGTTAATGTCACCTGGCAGGTTGTAAGCTGATTGTGTCTTCTCGAAGTGAGACTGGAATTTGTTTTGGGAAAAGATTCCTTGGGTTCTGGGAGGTTTCCTTTGGCAGGCTGCTGTGATTTGAGTGGGTCCCCCCAAGTTCTTGTGCTGGAAACTTCATCTGCATTGCGATGATGTTGAGAGGCCAGGCCTTTAAGAGATTAGGTCATGAGGTCAGAGCCCTCATGAATGGATCAATGGTGCTATTGTGGGGGTGGGGTAACTTTTGTGGGAGTATGTTCCTAATGAAAGGATGCTCGGTCTAACGTCGGCATCTCTTTTCTCCTCTCTTGTCCTCACTCTCACACGCTTTCTCTGACTTCCACTCCAGATGATGCAACAAGGCTCTCACCAGATGTGAGCTCCTCAACCTTGGAACCCTCATCTCCCCCTAGAACTCTGAGAAATGAATCTGTTCTTTATAAATCACTAAGTCACCAGTAGTTTGTGATAGTAGCACAAAACACATTAAGACATGTGACCTTCTAGCCATGTAGCTATAAAGTAATACATTACAATATACTCATCGTCATAGCCGGGTGACATGAGCAGACCATCCGGTGGGGAATTAGAGGATCACCATGTGGGCACTTCTAGGAGAGGACAGTATGAGGAAGCTGACAATGGGAGCTAAATTTTACCAGGTAAAGGGAAGAGAGTGGACTGTGTACATTGGTTGGTATTAACATATGGTGGACAATAAGACTAGCTAGACTTGGAAAGTTGTTAAAATGTTTTGAATGACTTTGGACTTCAGGAAACACTCTGGAGTTGTGATGTTTAGCATTCATACTCTGGAGAATCCAAATCTGGGGAACCCAGAAGTGACCGTGATGTCAGAGTTAACAGTGAGTCCCGCCTCCTAGAGAAGGGAGTCTGAGCCAGTTGGCGAGTCCAACATGAGGGCATCGGGTCAGGTGTTCCGTGCAAGCACCTACAGAGACACCTAGCCAATGGTCCCCCTTCCCTTTGTGAGCCACGACTTAATAGCATGGTGTCCTGTGCAGGAATTTCTCTGACAGCACAATGCACAGGACTCATTAGAGAAGAAAGTGGAGCTGAAGGGCCTTGGGGGAGACAATGCTCTCAGGGGGCTCTGCTGTGCAGAGTCCTGGAGTCAAATCCTGACACCACTGCAGTGTGGTTTACCAGAGGTAAATAGTCTTCAGAGAATAAAGGTCGCTCACTGGTGTTAGAAAGGGGACACGAGAGGAAAACAGACTCACACGAGAGGAAAACAGACTCACACGAAAATGTTGAAGCACACAAATGACTCAGGAGAGTGGCCAGTAGACACTCACGGTTGAAGGGTTTTATTTAGTTTGCTAAAGGCTGGCGGTAGCCTCAGAATGGTGTGTGGGTGGTAAACAAATCAACAAGTTGAATTGAAGTTTAAGAGGAGGCTTTGATGACACTGGATTAGGATGCTCCATGGTGGAAAGCAAACAACGGTAGTGAGTCCAAATGGAAAAGGATGGGATGCAGGCCAGATGGTGGGATGCATTTGATGTACACGTGCAGTGTCTGCAAGTTACCTCAGGAGGGATTGAGATGGAAGTTTCCCAGTCTTGGAGTGATTTGAGACTTGTGTCTGTGGAGTGGTTTTCCAGGTGAGACTCAAGGGGACATTATCAGAGGAAAAAAGTGAGAGAGTGGAGAGAAGAGATGATAGTTTAGAGGCTGGAGGAGAGGGGAAGAGGCAGGCCCAATGGCATGACACCACAGAAGTCAGATAATGAGAATAGCTCAGAGTTCGAGGCTAATCCTGTGGATTCCCTGAGGTGAGACAGAGGGCCATGGGTCTGAATCTGAATCTGAGGAAGATTGTTGACTCCTGTCCTGAAGGCTGTTTCTTTATGGTGACTGGAGAAGGTGGCTTGCAGAGGACTCCATGCACTAACACAGATTGCGTGTACGCTGTGTGCTGGCCCCTGGGCCAGGCAGGATTCTAAAAGCTAGTAGTAAGACAGGCTAAAGGGTAGGATGCAAACCACACAGTCTAGGAATTTTGAAGAGGCGGGATGGCACATTTGGGGACAGAGGAAGTAACTGAGGCGCATGTCTGGAGAAGACACCAATTATAGGTCTTCACTTGGGGTCAATGACGCTGAGACTCTGGGATCTTCCCGACATGGTGAGAAGTTGGCGTGTTTCTGCACGTCTATATTTCTCTAGCCCCAAAGGAGACCCATGCACATGGGCCTAGATGTTAGCCTAGGAAGATGCAAAGAGAAGAGGAGGCGCTGAAGGTTTTACAGCTTCCACCGGGAGGCGGTTGTGTCTGTCTAGTTAGAAGGGCCGCCATCAGGACTGTTAATTGCCCCAGCTTGCTGTCTCACCAGCCATCGAGGGGCGGAGAGACAACAGAGGTGACGAGATTGGGAGAGGTAATTGGACATCGTACAAAAGTATGATTTTCAAGGAGCAAATCCCACGGCATAGTCTACGAGTTATGAAAGCCTGCTGATCGACTGTGGAATCACTCATCCACTTCATTAAGCCGATAAATATTTAAATGTCCCTTGTGAATCAAGCACAGTGCTAGGAATTGAAAAAAATAATGAATTCCCATAAGGCACCCTTCCTGCTCTCACTGCGACTGCAGAGAACAAACAGGAGGCTTCAGAAGGAAATATGCTAAGGGTGCTGCGAACAGTGCTGTGAATGAGGCTCTGTTGGACGAGGGCGGAGAAGAGGGGCGTGGCCAGGACAATAGAGGCGGGGCATGGCCGACCATCTGAGTGCTGGAGGAAAGGCTCGGAGAGGGAGGAATCTGGGTTGTAGCAGGCAACAGAACTTACTAGAATGAAGAAAGGGATAAAGGCAATTTTAGCAATGCATGGGTGCAAAGGCCCCAAACACCCGGCACTGCTGAGTCTTGGCAAGTCTTTGGCATTGTTGGCATGAAGCAAGAAGGTAGTAGGAAGAAGGTGAGGGAGGAGTTAGTTCCTGAAAGGCCTGGAATAGGTTCAGACATTGTTCTGAAAACTGTGTACACATGGGGGTGTCACTGAAAGGTTTTAAATAGATGGAGAGGCCACGATTTAAATTTTAGAACATTTTCTTTTTTTAATCAAGAAAAGATATTTATTCTTTAGACTTATTCAGAGTACACACACACACACACACACACAAAACCTTGGGTATCAGTTCTGCTCAGCCTCCCTTTTGGAGACAAGGTTTCTCACTGGCCATTCTCACTGAGTGGGTGAGGCTGCCTGGCCAGGAGCCCTAGGAATCTGCCTGTCGCCACCTTCCTAGTGCTGAGATAGCAAACATAATTTATATTAATTATATATACAATATATGCAGTTAGGTAATGTAGTAATTAAATATATTTACCTCATGATATTATCTTATATTCTGCATTTTTTTTTTCTGAGACAGGGTTTCTCTGTGTAGCTTTGGAGCCTTTCCTGGAACTCACTCTGTAGCCCAGGCTGGCCTCGAACTCACAGAGATCCACCTGCCTCTGCCTCCCGAGTGCTGGGATTAAAGGTGTGCGCCGCCCGGCTATTTATTTTATTTTTGTTAGTTTCATATACATGTACAATGTATGCTGTTGTATTCATTCCCATCACCCTGTCTTATCCCCCTTCCACTCCTGCTGACTTCCTCTCCCTGACTAGCCCTACCTCCTACTTTCTTGGTGTGTGTGTGTGTGTGTGTGTGTGTGTGTGTGTGTGTGTGTTGTACAGGTAGCCACAGCTGTGGCAGGCTCATGAATGCAACAGCCATGCAGCATTCAGAAGACTGTATTTCATAGTATACCTCCTCATCCTCTGGCTCTCTGACTCTTTCCTCCTGTCCTTCCTGAGATTCCCTGACCTTTGAAAGGGGTGTACCCATGTCCTGTTTAGGACCGAGCACTCAACGGTCACTTATCCTCAGCACTTTTGAGCAGCTATGAAAACATTAAAACACTCTTTTGGGAAGTTCCATAAAGGATGGGTTGGAGACAGGGAAAGGAGAAAAGATGTTAAGAAGATAATCCCTACCAGTCATCAAATTTTCTTACAGTTATGGTCATTCTCTTAATACTAGACTCAGAAAACATAAGGATGTGTCTGAAAGTTAAGCTTTTCCAAGATGATGTAGTGCAGAAGGAGAACAGCCTCCTTCATTTGACAAAACAGCCTGCTTAGTGCTAAGGACTTTCCAAGAGTTCTCTTTAGCCACGAGCCAAAGGAGTCTGCTGAGGCTGGAGTTGACCCAACCCCTAATTTCCACGCCTGAGCTTTGTTGCCAGCTGGAATTAAGTGGCTGTCTCCACATTAATGCAGCTGGAAAATGGAAACTTGTCACATCGTCTTAAGAACCCAACTGCGTTTTACAAAGTGTAAATGTTAGAGAGTTGTTTTCTCTTAGAGGATCAGGTTTGTAATTATGGTTTAGGGATGATATCTGTGGTTTAGGGCTGATTTCTATGGACCTGGTTTGAAACTATGGTTTAGGGGTGATATCTATGGACATGGTTTGTAAGTATGGTTTAGGGGTGTTATCTATGGTTTGGGGCAATATCTACAGTTCTGGGGAACTGTAGAAATAGCCTGTTCTGGATTTAAAATTTTATTCTAATTTTTCCAGGTTTTATATTTCAGTAAATATTTTCAGAATTCCAATCTTTGTAATTATCACTATTTTAAAGCAAGCTTTGTCATTAAGGTATTTTTCCATCACCTTTAAAAGAGCTACCAGTATTTAGGAGGTTAATGGAAAGAGGGCCAGTCATTGATTTAAAATAATTAGTCAGGATCGAGGAAACGTGAAACTCACAATTAAGCCTCCCAGAAATGCATTAAATAAATAGATGGTTCTTTTGTTTTATAATCTGGTGTTATGTAATGGTTTTCATCATTTAAATTAAATAATGGAAGAAGTTATCATGAAATACTTTTAAAAGCCTCAGTGAAATGTCACACTCTATTGCTAATGCCTTGTGGTTGTTGAGACGGCTACGGCTGATTTCACCATATCATATTTTCAAATAATATTTTTCTAGAAATATCTTTATAAAATCCATTTCAGGCCACACTGTGAGCCTTTAGAATAATAAAAATGATTGGCTTTAAGCAAGTTAGGGCTTATGTTATTGGTGAACTTATAGAAATACAAGACACGTGGAAGAGAAAGAAACTGATTTTGTAGAAACGGAAGTGTCAAAGAAACAAAACTAGCTATCCAGTGGGATTTACACAGGTTTGTTTAATCAGCTCCTTTCTAGAATATTCTCAGCATACCTACCGAAAGCCACATGGTGGAAAAGTAAGCGCAAATGGACCTGGCTTTCAAGTCTCCGTTTGTCATCTACTGGTGGGTGATCTTGAGCAACTGTAATTTGACCTTATTGTCCCCTAAGAAGGGACGAGTGAGTGAACACATAGGAAGCTCTTGAAGTTTCTGCACTCACGTGCTAAGAGGTAAAATTATTCTTCTTAGTTAGAAACGTGGTGAAGTGGAAAGAAGTTGGGTTTAGAATTGGAATGATTGTCTGTAACCTTAGGCTAATTACTTAACTTCTCGTGATCATTGTTTCCTCATCTGTATGAAGATGTAAAACATCTCATCTGCATGAAGACGACAGGAAATAATTCACAGAAATGGCATTAAATGAACTCGTGCCTGACTCTGGTTAGGCATACCTCACAGCTCTCCCTTTCATCTCATCTACTAAGTTCATCCTAATAATGAAAATGATTAAGCAGTTTTCCTTCTTCAAAACTTCAAAGTCTCTATGCATGTTACAAATGGTGTGGCTTGGACTGGCAGATCATTTTGTGTATATCTATATATACACATTTATATCTCCAAAGTGTTAAATTAACCTCTGGGAAAATCTGTCTTAGCTAACTAATTGATGAGGATATAGTGTGTATTGTTGATTTTATTTATTTGTTTATTGTGTGTTTGTGTACTTGTGTGTACACAGTTATAACTGTGTGCATGCATGTGTGCGTGTGTGTGCGTGCGTGCGTGCCTGTGTGTGTGTGTGTGTGTGTGTGTGAAAGAGAGAGAGAGAGAGAGAGAGAGAGAGAGAGAGAGAGAGAGAGAGA
>CABHPQ010164737.1:0-24063 GCA_902168405.1 Peromyscus aztecus | reverse complement strand
AGAGAGAGAGAGAGAGAGAGAGAGAGAGAGAGAGAGAGAGAGAGAGAGAGAAATCTACTTTGGTAGACAACATTTCACATATCAAACTTTGATTGCAACCAAGTTATGTGATAACTTTTGTGTTGTATGCAATTTTAGTAAGATATACACTTGTTTTATAAATCAACTGTATTAATCCCCCCTTTTAAACAATATAATGAAAGGGCATTCCAAGTATAATTTCTGCAAGTGTGTTCTCTTTGGGGCCACAAATTTCTATACTGTTGCAGAATCAAGTATGTCCATAGCTATATTACAGAATGAAAACAAATACACATGCTGCCTGTGTTCTGTTCTGTGTTCAGGATGTGTACATGGCAGCTTAGATATAGTATGGCCCAAGTCTCGTTATGTTGACATGATGATAACAGTTTTATGTATATGAAAACTTTTCAAAATAGTATCCCATACGTTCATGCTCACAAATAATCATCAATTAGCAGGACTGTTCTCAATTTAGTGTTCAAAAGCTATTCAGTGAAACTGAAACTTTTAAGCATTCTTTAGATTTGTGCTCTCTGTGAATAAGATCCTGGGAAGTCACAAATTTACCCAGGGGTTCTGAATGAAGCCTTGAAAAGTACTTCCAAGCAGCTTCCTTTGCATAGTATTTTATATAGTACTCATTAAGTGATGTGTCTAAATTTTTATTTTCTTTGAATCATGAAGAAAAATGTTCTGGGTGGCATCAAAACCTAGTAAGTAGAAAAATACTCAGTCCTCATAACTCTGACAAGTATCACTTATTTTCAGATTAGTATTAGGAGTGTCTATATCATAGATCAGGATCAGCATCAGGGAGAACGTGTAGGTATTTTATTCTCTTTGAGATTGGGTGACCTCACAATATTATACATTCTAAATACGTCTAAGTAAACGACTGTAAAATGGGCCCAGTGTAACATTTGGAAAAGGGACCAAGAGAGGGTAATATTAGGTTTCAAGGAAGGACACAACGCAGGCCAAAGACACCCGAGACATGAAAGAGGGTATGAAGCTAAATGTTTTTCTAGTTTCAACTCTGTCATTTTTTTCTTTCTTTGTGGCAGATAAGCTCATAAAAATGTAATTGTCAGTGAAAATAAGAAACCCTAAGGAAAGCTCCATGTCTTCAGAATGGCCACTCCTGCTGTACAGAAGTTCATAGAAATGAAGAGAGGTTCACAGAGACTGTGGCAGCAGGCAGAGGACCCACACGGGTTCGAGCTAGAAGGGGTCCCAGCATTGAGAGGGGGAGCAGACAAGGGGTCCCACCACCAACCAAGAAGTTATCTGCAATTGATGCCTGCTGGCAAAAGGAAAATCCATTTTCTCCAGTGGAGTTTCACTGGTGTATCAACCATGGTCCAGGGCAGGCCCGGGAGTAGTTGGCCAGCCCCAAATGAACTCAGTGGTGTTTTTTGCAGACTCCCACCCCCATTTTGTTGCTATTTTTTTTGTGTTATTGGTCTTTTTATTATTTGTTTTAATTTTCTTTTTTGTTTCTTATTTGTTTTTTTTAAGGAGGGAGAGAAGGGAGGGGTGGGGAGAGGGGGGAGGGAGAGAGTGTGAGGAAAGAGAATATAAAGTTGAGCGGTAGGGAGGTGGAGAGGATCTGGGAGGAGTTGGGGTAAGGGAAAACATGATCAAAATATGTTGTGTGGAAAACAATTTTTAATTGAAAAAGAAGTATAAAAAAATGCAGAGTTGGGACTAGCCAAGTGTTTGTTTGAGTGGGTGCCTTAATCTAGCTGCATGCTGTTTTCATTTGGGAGTTCATTACAATAAAGTGATTTTTATTTAAAAAATACCCATGATTGAAAAATGTTTTCCTAAAAGTATAAGGACACTTAAAATAATCTATATATGCGTATGTGCATAATTTAAAAGGTAACAGAGTATATCAAGTCTTTATTATATATTTTATTTTTGCTATACATATGTATTTACATATATATATATATACACAATCCAGTGTATATGTTGACATTAAATATCTTTCTACATATTTTAAAACTTAAAGCTGCTTCTTTTAAGGCCCTACTTTTACTTGCTTAAAAAATAAACTACCTTTAATAAAAATTCAGGAGGGAGAATAGTAGGGGAGTACCTGATAGGTGTTTAAAATTTTTATTAATTCTCTGAGACTGTCATACAATGTATTTTGATCATATTTACCCCCTCCCAACCCTTCCCAGATTCATCCCCTACCTTACCTACCCACTCAACTTTGTGTCCTTCCACCCTTTTTTAAACGATTAAGGTTAATTTGTGGTGCCCATATGCTCTTGGGTATGTGGCCATCTGCTGGAGCATGGTCAACCCACCAAGAGCCATACCCTTAAAGAGAGTTGACTCTCCCTCTTCCAGCAGCCATCAGTTGCCAATAGCTCCTCAGCTAGGGAAGGGGTTCCTAGCCACCTCCTTACTCCATGGTGGGATTTGATCTAGCTTGAGATTTGTGTAGGTCTTGGACAGTGTGCTCTCACAGCCACTGTGATTCCATATGTGCAACTATCCTGTTTTTATTTCTATTTCAGAGATGTCAACAATAAGATCATAAAAGATCATTATCTTATCCCCAGTTTCACAGCTGATAGGCAACAAATCAGGGCCAGACTTCACAATAAGATCTCATGTCAAGAATTTCCAGGTCTGGGGGCGTTGGTGGCGCACGCCTTTAATCCCAGCACTCGGGAGGCAGAGGCAGGCGGATCTCTGTGAGTTCGAGGCCAGCCTGGGCTACCAAGTGAGCTCCAGGAAAGGCGCAAAGCTATACAGAGAAACCCTGTCTCGAAAAACAAAAAAAACAAAAAAACAAAAAAAAAAAAGAATTTCCAGGTCTGTCCCACCACGTCCTTTTACTTCCCGTTCAGTTTTGGCTAATGCTACAACACAGGCTATCAAACTCTTCTTATTACACATGTGACTTTTTCCCCCTCACACCTGCAGTAAACAGAGCTCTTCCCTACACTGGAAGATACTGCTTTTAACTGCCAGGAACAGTGGTGTTTTATGGTGGGATAAACTAGTCCCAGGGAGAAATCACCATGCAAAGCCTGAGATGCAAAGGATGTAGGTCCCAGGGAATGCCCAATGTACTTTGTAGCTACCTACTGAGAGGGGCATTGAGATTATGGTGTCTTATTTTGATATCAGCCATAGAATCATCAAGATTTAATAGAAAACAGTTCTTGTTTTGAGACCACTGCAAAGGATGGACCCTACTCAGATAAGAAGGAAGTTCAACCATGGTTAAATATTTTAATTTCTTTAATCAGAAAAATGCATGTTGGAATATGACTACTCTGGAGCAATGGATCTCATAAATAGGAACCATTGGATTAAAGAGGATGAAGAGGCAATCATGTGACCTCTACTCCCTGAAGATTGACAGTACTTCAAGTATGGAATCATCTGCTTCAACAAGTGTCCAATGACTCTTGATTCATGTCAATAGATATTTTCCAAGTAAAGCATGGTCCCACTCTTCGGACTGTCAAGAATCATTTAAACTGCTGTTTGGTTGAAATGTTTTTGTAATGGTCATTTAAAATAAAGTGTTACATTTTGGGAAAGTGCTCCCAGGCTGATGGACATGAAGTCTAGCTACGAAAGTGAGGAACTAACAAGGCTTAATGTGTCAACTTTATGTGGAATATCATGAAATCATGTCTTCCTCATCTAGAGAAGAGCTTTACTTCCTTAGCACACATCAGAGTCACTGAATATTTTCCAAATGCTTAATTGTAGGATATATACAAAGCAAGTTTAGTTAATTATGTAATTATTGAAGGGAGTCACTAAGATATGTTTGATAAATTCGATTCATAACTTACCATGGCTATTTTATTTTTAAAACTTTTTATTTTAAAATACTGCCAATGCTACCTAACGAGAAGCTACTTATATAAAGCAGGAATCATAACAGGTAAAAATTATTATATTTTTTATTAGAATGGGCATCCTCTTTAGCATAGTGGGTAAAAATACCTTTTGATTTGGTGATTGGGTGGTGAGGATGCAATGTGGTCTATTCAGTAATTTTAATTTACCTTTTTACATAATTTATTTTATGAGCCGATTAAGTCTCTTACATTTGTTGACATGCCAAATCCCCATACTTCATATGTGTAGTATAATAAGCTTAGGCATTAGATAAGTGTTACTATTCTTATTGTTGGATAAATACTTCTATATTTATTGGAAATTATAACCTTTTAAAGAATTCTTAGAACTTTCCCCAAAGATGCTTGGCTTCCTCCTGGCATGAAATGGGTGTTTGCCTTTAAAAAGGAACATCTGCAGCCAACACTAGACTTTCTGAGCTTTTTTCTCCTAATCCCCTGAAGGGTAGGGAGAGGCTTGGGCCAGGAAAAGGGAGAGCTGTACACCCAATTCAATAATGACACAAACATTTCTACTTAAATTCATAAAGGTTTGGAAAATCATAATTAATGCAAAAGCCGGTGCACAGACAATTTCCTTGTATTTTAAAAACAGGAAGGAAATCCTTATTTTACTAAAAACTTTATACTTCAGATCTCTACATTAGGGCTTGTTCCCTCATCTGTAAAGTTCTATCTTCATGAACTAATTTCTACTATTAAAGTATTGGCAATATTTTTCTGTAAGAGAATGTTTTTAAAGAGAGTTTCTTTCTTCAAAATTAACCACCAGAAAGTCTCAGTAGGTCCTAGCAGGACAGGTCTAAGGTTCTGTATCTGTTCCAGACAGAAAGGCATTGGGAATGGCTGTATAACTTGGTTCTGCGATGCATTTAATCTTATTCAGAATGCTATTGGATTTTTAAAAGTGAGTCTTCTTCATACACCAAAATTGTATGCTGTGAAGCAAATTAAATGAAAGATTGGAGGGAAAAAAACCGATCAAACCAAGAAAAGTACAGACCCAGTTTCTCTTCTGAATCATTCATGCTGTCTAATATATATAACGTTCACCTTAGCGCTTTTAAAAGTCTGTAGAATATACATTCCTTAACCTGGCTAATTAAACCCTCAAGAAGATCCATGCATTCCTGAGCCGGGTAGGAAGACAGACACGATTCCTCTATACTCCTTATTCATTCACCTTTGAGCTCTTTGCATTTTGAAATGATACCAGAAAGCAGCGCTACTTACCTGACACACAGAGGTAATACCTGTCCTGGACCGAGAACTCGATCTCAATAAACTCGCAGAGATTCTGCGCCAGCGGCTTGAACAGTTTTTTCTCCAAGTCTTCCTTCACCAGCGATGACATCTCGGGTTCCCCCTGGCTCGGGTTTGGGTTCAAGCTCACTCTATCCTCGCTGCTGCCGCTGCTTGCTGCCGCTTAGAGTCTCCTTTGGGTGTGCAAGCCTCCGGCTTCCCACTCTCTTTACCTTCTCACTCGGAGCAAAAGGCCAGGCTCCGGACACTGGGTGCCTGCTCAGTGGCAGCCCCACCCCAGCAGCCCAAATCCAGTATTAACCCCCCTCTGGCATCTTCAGCATTCGGCCTGCTGCAAGCTGCTCCCTGGGAGCTCTCCGCTGGCTCGCTGATGGGGGAACATATTGATGAATACTGACAGATGGCCACAGATCTACTTGTGGAGTCTCCGGGTCGGCAGCCTTTCCCCCTTCACAGCAGCACTATGCAGAGAAAGACCACTACTTCAGCTTGAGGCCATTATATAAATCAGCTGTCTGGCGCTATTGATTGGGATCATCTTCCATTAAGAACTTTGCTTTCACTGCCCAGAAAAAAGGCATCCGTGTTTACTCCTAACACTTCCAACAGGTCTCCTCTCTCTTCCCTTTGCCCTCCTGCAATGCACTCAAGTCTTTGCTTCCAAGAGTTTGCACAAATTCCTAGGCCTGAATTATTTTTAAGGTGGACATTTAGATGGCCCCACTTTAATTCTATTTATGCCTCCACTCAAATGAAAATATATTAGGCACCTGCAAGGGTGAAGCATTCATTACATTTGTTTCTCAGGAGGATGAATTTCCTCTTCTCA
This sequence comes from Peromyscus aztecus, assembly GCA_902168405.1. Taxonomy (NCBI): domain Eukaryota; kingdom Metazoa; phylum Chordata; class Mammalia; order Rodentia; family Cricetidae; genus Peromyscus; species Peromyscus aztecus. Next base: position 18,045 of record CABHPQ010164737.1, on the reverse strand, counting down.
AGGAGCTTATGATCTAATAGAAGAGACATCAAATAAGTCTTTGGACCATGAAAGTTAGAACACTGTGTAAAAGAGAAGGGAAATCATGAGAGGACCAGTGTTTGCATGAAGCATCAGTCACTGCCCTGTTGCTGTGAAGGGACACCATAACCAAGGGAACTTCAAAAAGAAGGCATTTAATTGGGAGCTTACTGTTTCAGGGGATGAGTTCATGACCATCAGTGGTAGGGAGTGTCGCAGCAGGCAGGCATGGTACTTAGAGCTTAAGCATCTTGATCCACAGGTAAAGGAGAGAGATAGAGATAGATAGAGAGATAGACAGAGACAGAGACAGAGATAGACAGAGACAGAGAGATTGGGTCTAATGTGAGCTTTTGAACCCTCAAAGCCCACCCCAGTGGCACACCTTCTCCAATAAGGCCACACCTCCTAATCCTTCCCACACAGTTCTATCAACTAAGGATCAAGCATTCAAATATATGAGTCTATGGGGGCCATTCTCATTCAAACCACCTCAGCAGAGGTCTGAGGAAGTGGCCTGTGAGAGGTCTGGAACAAGACTGGCCAGAGAGCACAGAGATGGTGAGGAGCCAAAGCCTCCTAAAGCCCAGGGGGAGTACTACACTGAGTGTTTCCTCTTCAAAATTCACGGGTGCTTAGGGCTGGGTTACGAGCACTGACTGCTCTTCCACGTGACACAGATTCAATGCTCAGCATCTCCCCAGTGGGTTTCATTCCCAGCACCTATTTATTGGCTTGCAACATTTATAACCTTAGTTCCAAGGAGATGTTAAGCCTTCCAGTATCCACAGGCACCAGTCACACATGGAGTACACAGGCAAACAGGCAGCTGAAACACCAAGTAAAGGATAACCAGGGTACAATCCGCAGACCCAGAGAGGCTAGGTAACAAGGAGGCCCCAAAGGAGGATGCATGGATTTCCCTAGGAAGGGGAAATACAGGAGATTTCCTGGGTGGACTGGGGGGCGGGGCATGGAAACTTTAAGTATTGGGTTGGGGATGGGTGGAGGGGGAGAGTTCTGAGAGAGATGACTGGAAAGGGGGGCTTCCTGGGGCCAGTCAGAAGCCTGATGCAAGGGAAACTCCCATGAGCCTACAAGGATGGCCCCAGCTAAGATTCCTGACAGCAGTGGATGCATAGCCTGAACTGGCCAGCCCCTGTGATCGGATTGGTGACTCCCCTGGTTGTCATCAGAGAGCCTTCATCCAGTGACTGATGGAGGCGGATTCAGAGACCCACGGTCAAACACTGGGCCAAGCTCAGGGAGTCCTGCTGAGGAGAGGGAGGAAGGATTGCGGGAGCCGGGGGTGGTGGTGGTGGTGTCAGGGTACATTGCAGGAAACCCCACAGAAACGGCTCTCCTGGCTCATGGGAACTCACAGAGTCTGAACTAACAACCAGGGAGCCTGCATGGGACTGACGGAGGCCCTCTGCATATATGTGAACAGTTGAGTAGCTTGACCTACTTGTTGGACTCCTGGCAATGGAAGCAGGAGCTGTCCCAGGTGCTGGCTCTTGGGAACCTATTCCTCATGCTGGATTGCCTTGCCCAACCTGAATACAGGGGGAGGTGCTTGGTCTTAAAGCAGCTTGATGTGCCCAGCTTTGCTGAAGCCCATGGGAGGCCTGCCCCTTCTGAGCAAATATGGAGGAGGGGTGGATTGAGGGAGGACAGGGGGAGAGGGGAGGATGTGGAAGGAAAGTGGGAAGGGGAGGCTGTGATCCGATGTTAACTAACTAACTAACTAACTAACTAAGAAACTAACTAACTAACTAACTAACTAACTAACTAACTAAGAAACTAAATAAATAAATAAATACCCAAATAGAAAAAAATAGATATCAGGCTTTCCTCCTGAACCTGTCAAAGAAATAGACCCTGGAGCACAGAAAGCTGCCAGGACAGGCTCAGGTCAGGCTCTTACACACACCACCCCACAAACCCCCAAGACTCTTTTCTCTTCTAAAAATGGGAAATCTTTAAGGCTTACTGTCTGTCCCGGTTTCCTTGGACTGGACTTGAATGAATAACAACAACAACATCAACAATGATAATAATAAGGTGTCTCTGTAACAGAGAACAGAGACATGAAGGCAGCCTGGCGTCTGGGTCCTCTAGCCCCAGGAAAGGACTAGTTTGCCTGTCTTGCAGCTGACTTTACCTGCCTCTGTCTCACAGGGCTTTCTTTCAACTGTGATGGCTATAGGTACCAGGTAGGGTGGGGAGTGATGAGAATTCCTTCTCCTCTTGACTTGGCCAAGCCTCAAATGAGTACACTTTACTCTGCCTATTCTTGTTACTTCATCCCGTCAGAATTCAGGAAAAACAGAAGCAGCTGGTTTATGGATCCAAGTGCCCAGAAACACTAGCCCTAGGTGACAAGTTATCCAGCTCTTGTAGAAGCCTAGAGTGTTGGGACCTGTGGCCCAACCAGCGTTTAAGCTTTTGTATAGACTTACGAAGCTGGGATTCCTCAGCTGGTGTTGTCACTTCTGGGACTAGGTGTGGGCAGCCTGCTGTCCCCAATGCCAGCTGCTCTTTGTTCCCTCTTCAAGTGTGTGTGTGTGTGTGTGTGTGTGTGTGTGTGTGTGTGTGTGTGAAGATGGCCAGAGAGGCCAGAGAAAAGGTATAAAATTCCCTTGAGTTGGAATTACAGGTAATTGTGAACTGCCATAGGGATGCCGGGAACAGAACTCAGGTCCTCTAGAACAGCAGCCAGTGTTCTTAACCACTGAGCCATCTCTCCAGCCCTGAGAGAGGCCTTTCACTGGAGGGTTGCAGAGTGGAAAACAGCCCAGGAAAGGTCTTTTCCAGCCAGCTCACCAAGCAAGTCAGTCTGCTTATACAGGCAGAGAGGGGCTGTTTAAATGGACACGACAATCTTCATTTAGAAGAAGGTTCGAATTTCCACTGATTATGACATTATTCCCTTTGCAGCAGTCTCAACTGTCCCCACTAGGCCACCAGGGGAGGTGTCCTCTGCCTGACCCCACCTGGATAGGAATGTTTGCAAGGAAAGTGTGCAAGCTGTTTAGAACAGTCCCAGCTGGGCCGGCACCCTCAGGAACCCAAACAAGCAGTCGCCGTTCTCTGTAGCTTCCGCACGGCACCAGTTCTCCCCGTAGCCTTCTTTTTAGGGGTCCTTTCTTGTTTAGACTTCACAGTTTCTCTTGAGTTCATGCACATGCCCGTGGTTTGGGGCTGGCAAGGGTCAGCTTGGTAAGCACCGAGTGTGTGCAGGCAGTACTATTGATCTGAAAGAAAGCTTTAATTTTCTTTGACTAGTGACCCCAATTGGAACCAGCTCTTCTGAGGTTTGTCTAGTATTCTTTCCTTTCCTGCGGGAGAACTCCCCTGGCCTGTGAGAAGCCACTGGGCTTATGGAGGTGGAGCTGCTTGCCCTGCATTGGGCTTGACCACAGCAACAAACAAACTTGTGAACCAGGCCTGGATTTGGCTCATCGACATCGTCCTTTACTTAGTGTGAGTGGTTCAGGACTGTACATGCGACTCAAGGGGGACTGGACCTAATATATCGGCTCCTAGTCCCAAACCTGCTCTTTCTCACTTTGCTTTACAATTTTAAGGCTGAGCCCTAAAAATATTTTGGCTTTGCCCACTAGCAGAATGGTAAGCCATATCTGTATTTGTAGATTTATTCTGTATTTATAGATATACCCATTTATTCACATATAGTTATACATATATTTAATTATTTAAAATTAAATATTTAAAAAATATTTTTAAAGAGGGCATGAATTTGAGGGGCAGCTTGGGAGGACTTGGAGTGAGTGGCCCTTCCAAGGCAACAGCATCCAAAGATACTGCCCTCCTGGTTCTGGGCCTCTGTTACTGTGGTAATGAGAGCCTTGCGATTATACAGCAGGAGCTCTCTCTGCATCCTCGGCCTGGCTCTTGGGTCAGGAAGATGAAATAAGCTAACATCTGAAAAGCTCTTAGAACTGTGCTTGTCAAATAGCTCTGTATGATGACAGCTATCACTGCAAGTTGATTGGTGGCTCTCACATCGTATGACTTCCACTCATCCATGGCCTTACCTACAGACTTCGCTCGGCCAGACTCTGTGGCAAGGGTAGCTGCTTCCACAGAGGCAGGTGCAGTCCGTCCAGTTCACTCTGTCCCAGGTTGGCAAGCTGCTTCTATAGGAAGACCTCTCTCTGTGCCTTGTGGCGAATTTTCTCAGCAACAGCGGCTTCCGCTTCCTATGTAGCTATGCCCTTTTGAAGGAGTCTCCAGCTCATCAGTGTTCAACCATGGCCTTTTTTTTTCTTTCATACCTTAGGTTCTTTAAATTTTTATTGTTAATGTTATTATTAATGTTGTTATTAAATTAGCTTGTCAAGTAGTAGTTTTTTTTACTTGGGGTTTTCATTCCACTTTCATTCTGGTTGATTTCCTATCTCCTACCCTATCCTGCTTCTCATCTCCCTGCCTCCCTTCCTGGTGGTACCTTTCACACCAAGTATTACCTTCCACTTGGCTCTCTTGCCTTCCTGCCCTGCTCCTCTTTACCCCCCCCCCCCAGTCTCATGGCCCTTTTGTAGTGTCCTGGTCTTCACTTATATTTACTCCCACGTAGACACGCACACTTCACAGTTAGAGGCTAGGATCCGAACGTGAGAGAGAACATGCACTTTTTGTCTCCTGCTGCTCTAACACCTGAAGTCTGGAGCTAGGCGCTGCCCATCTCTACCTGCCATCTCCATGCTGTTCCGAGTCTTTTCTTGTGTTTTTAGTGACTTTTCCTTCACAAAGAGAAAGGGGGCAGGACTAACGTTTCAGGTAAACCACCTTCCACACACTGCTAGTTAGAAATATGATTCATTAAATTCTCCCTGTTCAGGAAAGCAGTTGGGTTTCAGTGTCCCAGCTGATCCTGACTGATGTATAGCCAGTTGTGGTCCTCTCTGATTGCCCTTTTCTTTCTTTTTAAGATTCTAGGGGGCTGGGGGGAAGGCCTTTGCCTTCTTTCTTCCCACTGGATCTGGAGCTGAAAGGGTAAAGTAAGCAGGAGCTGCCTGAGGCCACTCTCCCTGACAACAGAAAGGCTATTTTCAGTATAAAAGAAAGAGAAGATGAGGTCATGCACAGAGAGGAAAAATAGACATGAGGAGATGAAGATGGAGAGGATCCTGTTGGCATCATCGGGAGCCCTTGGGTCCAGCCATGCCTGAAGGCAGCACTCCCTCCCACAAACTGGGCTGTCTTCTACCTACCTTCTTAAGTGTGAATTCACTTCTTTCTCTTGAAAACTGAAGAGTGCTAATTATAAGATAAAGTAGCTTTGCTTAAAAGAGAATGAGTACTCACTCACTTTTCAGTTTGTTTCTATATTGAATTTATTTTTTAAATTTTATATATGTATACTGTGTTTACATATTTCCTGTTCTCTCTAATCCATCCAATTCCTCCCAAACTCCCTCTCAAATTCATGGCTTCTTAATATATCTATATCTGTATCTATCTATCTATAGTATATCTATATATGAATAAATGAATGGATCTATAAATACAACCTATCATATTCATTTAGTGTTGCTCATATCTGTATATTTTTAGGGCTGATCACTGGTATTGATAGCCAGTTAGAGGGTTTGTCCCTGGGGAATAGTAATTCTCAGTCAGCAGACTTTAATTGTCCATAGCTCTTCATCGTGAGGTTTCCTAATCTATTCTGGGATGTCAACTGGTGTTGTCATTGTTTAGGCAGCTGTAGTATTGAGATTTCATGAGTGGGTATATAGGAGACACACACACACACACACACACACACACACACACACACACACAGAGAGAGAGAGAGAGACAGACAGACAGACAGACACTGCCCCATCTCCCCTGTAGAGTCTCTCCTTTAATGATGGCTCCTGAGCGTGACTCCGCAGACAGCTTCTCTTTATTGTTTTGCTCAGCATGGTTGTGCCTCCGTGTGTCTAATAAACTTTTCTTCTGCCTTCTTCTGTCTTAGATGAAGTTATTCACGGCCCATATCACACATGGATTTATCCACAGCAGACATCCTAGTCCTCTGGGTCTTACAATCTTCCTCTACCTGTTAGGTCTCAAAGCCACGAACAAACAGGCTAAGAAACAAGCCAAGCTAAGGCCAGGCATTCATGAGTAAGAATAAGCCTGAGTGTGTATTTATTTGGGAACTGGATGGCAGACCCCCTAAGAGAGCAAAGAGCAAGGAGTAAAAGAGCAAAAAGTAAAAACAACCAACTACAGGCACGTGCCCTGTGAGGGGGTACATGCTCAGTGAGGGGTACGTGCTCGGTGAGGGTATATACTCAGTGAGGGGTACGTGCTCAGTGAGGGGTATATACTCAGTGAGGGGTATGTACTCAGTGAGGGTATATACTCAGTGAGGGGCTACAGCAATTTGATCATCCTGCAGACACTGGAGATTCCCACTGTTTATTAGGTACACATTACTGTGACAGATATTAGGAATTTAAAGCTGAATATTGCCCTGCTGTAAAGAAATATTATTGACCATTTATTTTATTTCCTATAATCTAATGTGTTGACATCTGGAGCCTCAGTGGTCCCGGAGGACTAACTCTTTCCTACCACTTCAAAGAATTCCCAAAGACAGTAACCTCAAGGGTGAGGAAGCTTACTGGCGACTACACCTGTGAAATGTAGGCCAACCAACCCAGCAGTCACACTCTCACACTTAGGGGAGGGGCACCCCACTACCCCAGGAAAGACTAGTCCATTAGGGACAGCCCCAATTTTCTAGAGTCCACTAGCCAATGCTAAACATGCTTACTCAGTCTCATCTATCGATGCCCACAGAAACCACAATAAAGGCTCCTGTCCACAATTTCTCCCATCCCTCTGTGCCCTCTGACCAAGCGTGGTGCCTGCTGTGTGCCCTAGACCACCCCTGTGTGCTGCAAAGAGCCCCTGCTTTGGGATCCTTAAGTGCAAAGAGCCTTCTTCTTCATGTCTTCTGACCCAGGGGATTTACTGAACTTTAAACATAGTTTAAAAAGACAGCCCTATGGAAATGTCGAGTGTTTTTCATACTCACTACAATGTAACTTGAAAATAGACTCCGTGCACCTCATTAGTAATCTGTATTTAACAGTCAAACCATCCACAAGAGCTTCCAAGCTTCTATCAGGTTCACACATTCCTCCCTGATTTTGACCAACTCCAGTCCCCTTCAGGCAGCTATGAGCTACCCATGCTCATTGGTTATTGTGGGTGCCATTCTTGTACAGATGGCTGTGTGGAGACAGTACTCCCTCAGCACATACTTGTTTTGCCTCAGAGCAGTGAGCAAGTCTCTGAGCCACTGCTGTCCCCCAGCAGGACTGTTATCCCCTCAGAAAGAGTTAATTCATATCAAACTCAAGCTGCAAAATGCAGATGCCATTTTGGGAAGGTAGTGCCTATACAAGCCATTTCTGACTCAGTACAAGACAGTCAGCCTCCCAAGGCCAAGCTGTTGCTAACCAAGGTAAGTCCCAACTACAAATTATCCCAGAACAGTGTATTATTGAAACATTGTCCCCATTGCTCTATACAACGTCCCCCTTAAGAGCCACTCTTTATCAAAACTTTTTCAGAATCTAAGGAGATGATCGTGTTTTTTCTTTCAGTCTGTTTATATGATGGATTACATTGACAGATTTTCGTATGTTGAACCATCCCTGCCTCTCTGGCTTGATCATGATGGATAATTTTTTTTATGTGTTCTTGGATTCAGTTTGCCAGTATTTTTTGAGTATTTTGCATCAATGTTCATGAGGGTGATTGGTCTGTAATTTTCTTTGTTGCATCTTTGTGTGGTTTGGGTATTAGGGTAACTGTAGCCTCATAGACAGAGTTTGGCAATGTTCCTTCTGTTTCTATTGTGTGGAACAATTTGAGGAGTATTGGTATTAGCTCTTCTTTGAAATTCTAGTAGAATTCTGCACTGAAACCATCTGGCCCTGGGCTTTTTTTTTTTTTTTTTTTTGGTTAGAAGACTTTTAATGACTGCTTCTATTTCCATAGGAATTATAGGTCTATTTAAATTGTTTAGCTGGTCTTGATTTAATTTGGGTATATGGTACCTATCCAGAAAATTGTCCATTTCTTTTAGATTTTCCAATCCAGTCCTGGAGAGATCAGGAATACAAAGAACATACCTAAACATAATAAAGGCAATTTACAGCAAGCCAACAACCAACATCAAATTAAATGGAGAGAAACTGAGAGAAACTCAAAGCAATTCCACTAAAATAAGGAACAAGACAAGGCTGTCCACTCTCCCTATATCTATTCAATATATTACTTGAAGTCCTAGCTAGAGCAATAAGACAACAAAAGGAGATTAAGGTGATAAAACTTGGAAGGGAAGAAGTCAAACTTTCACTATTTGCAGACAATATGGTAGTCTGCCTAAGTCACCCCAAAAATTCTACCAGGGAACTCCTACAGCTGATAAACTCCTTCATTAATGTGGCAGGATACAAGAATAACTAAAAAAAAAAAATCAGTAGCCCTCCTATAAACAAATGAAAAATGGGCAGAGAAATAAATCAGAGAAACATCATTCTTTACAATAGCCACAAATAATATAAAATACTTTGGGGTAACTCTAACTAAGCAACTGAAAGACCTGTATGACAAGAACTTTAAGTCTTTGAAGAAAGAAATTGAAGAAGATATCAGAAAATGAAAAGATCTCCCATGCTCATGGATAGGAAGAACCAACATAATTTACCAAAAGCAATCTACAGATTCAATGCAATCCTCACCAAAATTCCAACACAATTCTTCACAGACCTCAAAAGAACAATACTAAACTTCACATGGAAAAACAGAAAATCTAGGATATCTAAAACAGTCCTTTACAATAAAGCACCTTCTGGACGTATCACCATCCCTGACTTTAGGCTCTACTATAAAGCTATAGTAATAAAAACAGCTTGGTATTGGCATAAATACAGACACAAAGATCAATGGAATCGAACTGAAGATCCTGACATTAATCCACATACCTATGAACACCTGATTTTTGACAAAGATGCCAAAACTGTACAATGGAAAAAGAAAGCATCTTCAACAAATGGTGCTGGCATAACTGAATGTCAACATGTAGAAGACTGCAAGTAGATTCATATCTGTTGCCATGCACAAAACTCAAATCCAAATGGATCAAAGACCTCAACATAAATCCAGCTACACTGAACCTGACAGAGGAGAAAGTAGGAAGTAGCCTAGAACTCATTGGCACAGAAGACAACTTCCTAAATATAACACCAGTAGCATAGACACTGAGAGCAACAATTAATAAATGGGACATCCTGAAACTGAGAAGCTTCTGTAAGGCAAAGGACATGGTAAATAAGACAAAATGGCAGCCTGCAGAATGGGAAAAGATCTTCACTAACCCCACATCTGACAGAGGGCTGATCTCCAAAATATATAAAGAACTCAAGAAACTAGATAGCAAAATATCAAACAATCCAATTAAAAAATGGGCTACAGATCTAAACAGAATTCTCAACAGAAGAATCCCAAATGGCTGAAAGACATTTAAGGAATTGCTTCATCCTTAGTCATTAGGGAAATGCAAATCAAAATGACTCTGAGATACTATCTTACACCTGTCAGAATGGCTAAGATCAAAAACACTGAAGACAGCTAATGTTGGAGAGGATGTGGAGAAAGAGGAACACTCCTCCATTGTTGATGGGAGTGCAAACTCGTACAGCCACTCTGGAAATCAGTATGACGGTTTCTCAAAAAATTGGGAATCAATCTACCTCAAGACCCAATGATACTACTCTTGGGCATATACCCAAGGGATGGTCAATCACACCACAAGGCCGCTTGCTCAGCTATGTTCATATCAGCATTATTTGTAATAGCCAGAAACTGGAAACAACCTAGATGTCCCTCAACTGAAGAATGGATAAAGAAAATGTGATACATATACACAATGGAGTATTACTCAGCAGAGAAAAACAATGACATCATGACATTTTCAGGCAAATGGATGGAACTAGAAAATACCTGAGTGAAGTAACCCAGATTCAGAAAGACAAACATGATATGTACTCACTCATAAGTGGATACTAGAGGTAAAGCAAAGGATAATTAGACTATAACCCACAGCTCCAGAGAAGCTAGAAAACAAGGAGGACCCTAAGAGGGACTTACGGATCACCTAGGGAAGGGGAAACAGAGGAGATCTCCATTAGTAAACTGGGGATAAGGGAGCACAATGAGGGAAGGGGATGCGGGATAGGAACATGAGGGAATGGGATGGTCGAGCTGGGGGAGGGATGGAGTGGGAGAGCAATGAAAGAGAGACCTTGATAGAGGGAGACATTATGGGGTAAGGAGGAAACCTGGAGCTAGGGAAATTTCCAGGAACCCACAAGGATGACCCCAGACTAGACTATTAGCAATAGTGGAGAGGGTGCCTGAACTGACCTACCCTGGTAATCAGATTGGTGAATACCCTTACTGTCATCATAGAGCCTTCATCCAGTAACTGATGGAAGCAGATGCAGAGATCCACAGCCAAGCACCAGGCCAAGCTCCAGGAGTCAAGTTGAAGAGAGGGAACAGGGATTATGTGAGCAAGGGGGGTCAAGATCATGATGGGGAAATCTACAGAGACAACTGAACCAAGTTCAAAGGAACTCACAAACTTTAGACCAACAGCTGTGGAACCTGCGTTGGACTGGACTAGACCTTCTTCATATGGGAGCCAGTTGTGTAGCTGGGTCTGTTTGAGGGGCCCCTGACAGTGTGATCAGAATCTATCCCTGGTGCATGAGCTGGCTTTGTGGACCCCATTACCTATGGTCGGACACCTTGCTCACCCTTGATGCAGCGGGGAGGGGTGTACCTGTAACCAAATGTACCAGGCTTAGCTTTCCCCCCATGGAAGAACTTATCCTATTGGAGGAGGGGATGATGGGTGGGGTTGGGGAAGCAAGGGGTAGTGGGAGGAGGGATGAGAGGGGAATTAAATAGAAAAATAAAATGAAAACAAAACAAAACAAAACCAAACCAAAAAAGAGCCACTCTTTAGCATGCCTCTGCAGACAGTTTCCCTCTGCTGTTTCGCTTACTGTGGTTACACCTCATTCTAACAAACTTTACTTAGGTCTTTGATTTCTTCAACTGCCAGACTGACTCATTTCTTCCTTTTGTTATTATTTGGTGACACTGAGGATTTGAATTTAGGGTTTTATGCATGCTAGGCAAATGCTGTACCATTGAGCTATAACCCCTAACATATTGTTTGTTTTGAAAGAAAGTCTCCTTAAATTGCCTAGGCTGGCCTTGAACTTGTGATCTTCCTGCCTCCAGAGTAGTTGAGCTTACAAGCCTGGTTTCATCCTGTGTTTTTCACATTCTGCCTGGTCATCCATGTCCCTGTCTGTCTGTCTGTTTGTCTCTCTGTCTTTCCTAGATTGTTATACCCTTGTAGAAAGAACCATACTTTAGGCTGTGCTGTATTCTCAGCTACTAGCAGTGTCTGCTACATGATGCTCCATTAACCATGTATCAGATGCATGGAAAAACGCTGGATTGTAAACTCCCTTTGGGCAGGAAATATGTTAGACTTCTCCTTGTATACTCTGGGATACTTACTGTAAGACCTGGCCTATAGATGATCAATACTGAGTGAATCTGCAAGATCCTGCCTATAGATGATCAATATTGAGTGAATTGAGTAAGCCTATGGGTCGGCATGATAAGCAGAATTTAGAACTCCAAGGGACAGAGAAATAGAGGTGCAGGAAAGTGAATGTCTTCTTGAAGGGGACTGGGTTGGTTCACTTTGGCTATCCACTTGACACACTATAGAGTCGCCTGGAAAGGGAGTCTCAATGAGGAATTGTCTAGATTAGGTTGGCCTGTTGGTGATTTTCTTACTCTTGTTAACTGGAGTGGGAAGATCTGCCCTGTATGTGGGCAGCCCTATTTTATGGGCTGTGCCCCGGACTAAATGAAAATACGAGAGTGAGATGAGCGTGGGCGTACATGCATTAATCCATTGCCCTTTGATCTTGACTGTGGATGTGATGTGAGCAGCTGCTCCAAGTTGTTACCACCTTGGCTTCCACACAATGATGGATTATAACTTGGCATTGTGAGCCAAATAAACCTTGTTTCCCTTAAGTGGCTTTTGTCAGGGTATTTCATCAATGCAGTGGGAAATGAAACGAAGACTCTAAGCATGATTGAGACTAGGAGGAAGGTACAGGTGTTGGGAGGCTCCCCACCTGGCCAAATCTTGCTCTTCGTTATGTGTGTTTGAAAGCCTCTCCATGTGGTGGTATTGTGTTCCCCAAAATATTGTGCACCCTAATCAATTTATCTGGGGTCAGAGAACAGACAGCCACTAGATACAAAGGCTAGAAAATGGTGGCACTCACACCTTTAATCCTAGCACTCCAGAGGTAGAAATCCCTCTGGATCTCTGTGAGTTGAAGGCCACAGTGGAAATGGCCAGGCATGGTGACACACACCTTTAATCCCAGGGAGTGGTGGTAGAAAGCAGAAAGATATATAAGGCATGAAGACCAGAAACTAGAAGCATTTGGCTGGTTAAGCTTTCAGGCTTCTAGCAGCACAGTTCATCTGAGAGCCATTTGGATGAGGACTCAGAAGCTTCCAGTCTGAGGAAACAAGATCAGCTGAGAAGTTGGCCAGGTGAGGTTAGCTGTGACTTGTTCTGTCTCTCTGACCTTGCAGTATTCACCCCAATAACTGGCCTCAGGTTTGATTTTATTAATAAGACTCTCTAAGATTCATGCTACATCTCCATTTTCATAATGTTAGAAATGTATCATGGCCTTTAGGACAGCAGATACTTGCATGTGTCTCTGATATTGATGTCATAAAATGTGAACTGGAATTGAGGAATTGGCAGGTGCCAGGAACAGCATCGTTTCCCTGTGAATGACACATAGGAAGGTGATCTGAATCCCTTTCCTCGCACAGAACTTTTACTGACTTTAATGATGTTACACACACCTGATACTGCTCAGCAGTATCTCAGGAACTACCAATTAATTATTAAACTCTGATGCAAACCGAAGTGCTGGGATTGAACCTAAAATGTGGTGTTCAGAGAGATCTGTCACCAGGCAGGAACACACAAGGGTAACTTTGAAAAGGATTTGACTGGGCACAAAGACTTTTCATTGAAAAGACAAAAGTACTCTTGTGTCATGAATGAAGCCATTGGAGGAAGCAAGGATCATCCTTCTGCCTGGAGATAAAGCTAAAAGGCTGAAGTGGTTAGAACGGCGAGGAGCTCAGCTGTTGGGGTGGGCTCTTTCTGATTTCCCCAAAAGAGCCTGTGGCTGGAGCCTGGTGTTGGGAGGAGGGCCCTTCAGGTTGCCCATGTGGCTGTCCCTGGTGAGGAGGTGCCTGGAGGAGGCTTTCCAAGCATTGAAGGCTGCAAATGGGACTTAGTGCTGTTCTGGGAAGACACGGCCCTTGCCGGGGTGAAGCATTACTGGGGAGTCACTAACTGGGGCAGGAAGCCCCCGAGGGCGAAGCCCACCAAAATCAGCTAGGTCCCTTCTTCCACTCATGGTCCCCCAAGGCTCCAGGGAGACCCCTGTTGGCAAGGGGAGTAAAGATCACACTGCCAGTGCAAAAATGGGGTTTGAACAGTCCTAGAGTCAGGGTGGCTACCCTGGGTATCAAAGGACGAGTTAGAAGCAGAGAGGCAGCGGTTTAATGATGAGTGCCGGTGAAGATCAGTTCCAACTTTTCTTTGGTCCAGATTTCTGACAATGTCATCAAGTCTTAATGTCAGCAAGCGCAACCTGGAGTCAATTTGACTGGACTTACTTATATATCTGATCTGAAATTCTTTATCTTAAAACATTTGTGAGGGGAGAAAAAAAAGCCTCATATTGGAAGCGAACTGAAATAAAACGAACAACTGTGGATCAATGCTGATAACTGCTAAACTTGTTCTTTACAACTTCGGTGTATTTTAAATTTTTCCATAATGAAAGCACAACCAACAGTGGAAAAGAAAGTGATGAGGAGAAATGGAAAGTTCTAGAAAGACCTGTGCAGACTACGGATTTAGAACGCAGAAGAGATAGAAAACTCTTTCCAGGTATGAAGCAGAACAGGGAGGAGGCAGCCCTGTCCCTGTCTCAGTCCTCTCCTACCTGAGGATGGTCTTGAGTCCATCTCGTCATCTCTCTGAGCCGCTGTTTCCTTACTTATGAAATAAAGAGAGGGGCGGTGGTGGCGCACGCCTTTAATCCCAGCACTCGGGAGGCAGAGGCAGGTGGATTTCTGTGAGTTTGAGGCTAGCCTGATCTACACAGTGAGTTCCAGGAAAGGCACAAAACTACACAGAAACCTTGTCTCAAAAAAAAAAAAAAAGAAAGAAAGAAAGAGAGAAAGAAAGTCAAAAATGTCCATCCTCCAGGCCTAGCCTGGGCCTCACATCCTTTGTGTTTGCCCAGCCTGGTGAATCCTTGGAACCTCACCTGCCCATGCCATTCCCAGCTTCCAGGCCCAGCCTAGGTTTGTGTAGCCCACAGGCTTGCTTAGCCCGGTGCATGCCCATGACTCTGGCTCACCAGAATCATCCTCAATACTGCCAGGCGTAGCTTGCTTGGGCAGCGCATTTGCACACCAGCTATTTGCTCCATTTGCATGCTTTCTCATCTTCCACTGAATTGGAAACACCCCTACATTGGGATTATAATGCTAGCAATCCACAGAGCCTGCTTAATGAGCAAAGGAATTTATTTGGGGGTTAACTCACAAGACACAATAAAGGAATTTGTCATAGGATCCTGAAAGGGTGAGGCATGGTCTAACGTGATTCTCTGGAGAAATCTGCCCTGGTCCATACCAGCATCCCAAAACACGAGATAGTGAAGAAGGGAAATCATATGTACATCGTATGTACATGCTGGGATCTTAAGGGTCCCCCAGCAGCCACGCCCCAGGGCCATGTACCTCAAGGTCCTAGGCAGGTATAACAGCTACCTGCTACCTCACTGGGGTGGTGCTTCAGGGCATGGCTCAAACAGCCACCCACTACACCCCTTCTTCCAATTCAAAATCAACATTGAGAATATGAAGGATTAACCTACCGACTCCTCACACCAGACCTGAAATCAACCAAGCTTGGGCAACAACAATAGAAAATAAAATTTTCACTTTTTCCCTTTGGAAAAAAGGAGGCCAGTTTCAGCTTACACATTTCAAGACTACACTCTGATTCATTGCTTTTTACAAATGCTTGAAGAATGTTTTTTATATAAGTATTCCTTGGGAAACACAATCTGGTTGAGACAATGGCATCAGATGGGAAGCCACCCATAGTAACTGACACTATTGTATAATGGGCGGCATCTTAAAAGCATAGGGAATTTTATTTAGTGTTTCAAGATTAATGACTTACTGATCAGTATTCTGGGAAAAAGCACTTTGTCAGTGTTGGAGGATATGCTGATAATAGGTCCTGATAGTTCTTTTAAAAATTATTTTATAGCTTCCCATTAGTATACGTTCAACTGCTAACTAATGGGGTATTGTTGGAGGCACTGTGCTTATGAAGGTTTTATTCTAAAGCCTGAAGCATGGTAAATTATATATTATTGCTCAGTATTACTGCTCTTTATGATGCTCTCGTATTTCTACTGGAAAATATTAACATTAAAATTCATATTTGACTGGCAGCTTGAGTTGAGTTGAAATGGAGAGGCTTTCTGCAGCCAGAAAGGTGGCCATGGGCAAGTTTCTGGACTCAGTTAATTCAATAGCCTCCAGTTTAAAAAAGTAAGTCTAATCTTTTAACCACACCCCTCTCTCAGCGCCGGGGAAGCAACGCTGGATGCAGGGCCTGAAACTTCGGTTTGACTGGGTTACGAAGACAGCAGACACAACCAGGAAAACCAGTCTTTCAAAAGTATGGTTAGGCTAGGGATGCCGTTAACCAGTAATGCCAGGCAAAGCGGGAAAACTGGCGGCGTTATCAGGCATTTAATAAAACATGAAGAAAAGTAATTTAGGAAAGCTTACGGCAGAACTCCCAGGAACGTTTATTTTAAGAAATGCAAGAAGAGGCTATTATGGGCACCAATGGGAAGGATGCTGAACTCTGACCTTTCTGTTTCAGATTAACTTTGTGTTCTTGATGATTTGGTTGCCTAAAATGGTGTCTAATTTATTCCTGTTGCTTGTTTATAGTAATATAAGTGCATATAATTTTAAAAGATTGCTTACAAAACTTCTTTGAGAAGCAGCAGCCAGGTGTGGTGAAGGAGACCTGTAATCCCAGTACTTGGCAGGCAGAGGCACGCCATCTCTGTTCGAGGCCAGCCTGGTTTGAACATTAAGTTCCAGGCCAGCGAGGGCTACATAGTGAGACCATGTTTAAAAAGTAAAAATAAATAAATATAAAAAATAAAATGAAGAAAGGGAGAAAAGCAGCAGTTTGCCATCCTTGAAGGAAAGCACTCCCAACTGCTGAGCTATTTCATTTAACTTGGATTCTGTTTCTTGTAGATTGCATATTCCATGGTCAGTTTTTCTTACAGGAAAACACATACAAGATTTATCACTTTAGATGCACCATATGGTACGCATCTCAACTTTTCATCCTCTCCATAGAAAATTCCATACCCACTGACCAGTCGCCCCACCCCGGCCCCTAGCTGTTTGGACAAGCATTTAACCTCTCTGAATATCTCATAGAAGTGGAATTACGTACCATTTGTTCTTTTGGGATAAGTTGTTTCATTTAGCACAATGTATTAAAGCTCGTCCACACTGTAGCATGGATCAGCACCCCCTCTCTTTCAAAGGCTGAATACCATTCCATTATCATCCACATTTTGTTTATCATTAATCTGTCAGGAGGCAAGGAAGTTATTTCTAGCTTTTGACTATTGTGAATAAGGGTGCTTTGAACACATTTGTACAAGTACCCATTTAAGCCTTGGCTTTCGTTCTTTTGAGTAGATGCTCAGGAAAGGAATTATTGTATCATATGGTACTGAGCTTATTATTTTTTTTTTTGAGAAACTGTCTTACCATTTTCCATTCTGGCTCACCATTTTACACTTTTAGCCACAGTGCAGGAGTTTTATTTTCCACACTTTCTCATCAACACTTGTTATTTTCTGTCTTCTTTAAATGTTGACGTCATGACTTTGGGGGTGTATATACTCAGAAGTGGAACTGTTCAATCAAGCTGGAATTGTTGCAACAAAATGTCTCGGGTGATGATGTGGATTTTTTTATATGTGTTAATGTAGCTTTCCCCCTGTGCTACTCTTCTGTTCCTCTCTGTGATGAAATATCCAAGAAAGTCAGCTGAAAGGCTTCATTGTGACTCTGGTCTACCAGGGTTTTAGCCTGCGCTCAGCTGGCTCCATCATTTTGGACCGAGGTGAGGGGGGATATGACAGAAGCAGGAGGGTGAACAGAGGAGGTTGGTCATCTTATAGCAGCAAGGAAAACAGGAGGAAGAAGGGCCCAAGGACAAGGTAGATCCTCCAAAGGGTGCATCCCCAGTGACCACTGTCATCCAACGAGGACCCCTCCTTCCAATAGCACACTAAACTATGCACTCATCAATGGATTGACCCACTCATGAGGTTAGCACCCTTGTGATCTAGTCCCCTTGGAACAGTGCCGCAAGCTGGGGATGAAGCTATCAGCATGTGAACCTTCAGGACATTTTGTACTAAAACCATGACATCGTTCTGACAAGGGGTCGTGCCAAACCTCTTTTGTTCCAGGTGAAGGCATAAGCTGCCAAAGCATGCACTCTGGGTGTGTTTGCTCTCTACCTTCCAGAAGATTTCCTCTCTTTGTATTCTCTCCTTTCTGTGGAGTTTTTATTTCTGCGATTACACACATACTTGCCAAGAATTTTTGGTTTCCTGAAAATTTATTTTAAAAAAGTCTTTGGGTCTGGAAAGATGGCTCAGTGAGTAAAAGCACTTGCTGCCAAGCTTGGCTGCCTGAATTCCATCCCCC
>CABHPQ010164736.1:35746-51760 GCA_902168405.1 Peromyscus aztecus | reverse complement strand
TAGATGTTCCCTGAGCTCTGTACCTACAGGCCCATGGAGTCATGGGCCAGGGTGATAAAGGACATTTTAGAGGCAAGCATGCCTGTAATCTTGGCTCTCAGGAGGCTGAAGCAGAAGGATTGTGAATTCAAGGCCAGCCTGAGCTACATAGCAAGGCCCTGCCACAGACAAATAAGACAGTTCTAATCATCATTGTCCCCAAAACAATGATCACAGGAAACCCTGAGTACCCTATTTTGAGAGGCAAGTGAGAAGAAGTGAATGTGTGTCTGAAGGGGTCAGGAATGGCCAAAGGGTTACTTATTCATTCATTCATCCAATGAATGTTTTGTGGGAATAAAATTTAGAATGAAAATAATTTTGGCAAGGAATCTTAATCCAATCTTTGGTGCACTCCTGGCTTCCAGGAAAGCTCTCATGCCGTTGCAGAGGACCCTCCCAATTGTGTAGCTTTTCACTGGGCAGCAGGCATTCTAGATGGAGCTTTGAAGTATAACTAGGAGCTCAACGAATGAATGAAGGTGGCGTGAGAATTTTCTTCTAGAGAGGAAGTGGCATGAATGGAGGAACTGAGCTGGGGGAGGCAGAGCAGGAGTAAGGCTCACGTGTCTGCAGCCCCTACACTACCTTCTGAGATCTGAGATGTTCTGAACCCAAAAGACTCTTTATGGTTTACCTGACGGTAAAGCTGGACCTGATCTGACTCAAGGTTGTTGATAATCTTCGATCATTCCGTCGGTGTGGATGTGGCTTTCCAGACATTTGCTGCTCTCACCCCTGAGCTCACTCCCCATTGCCCATTGCTGCCTTTCTAAAAACCCAAGTGCTCCCGAGGCCTGGGCTTCTCTGGCCAGAGTCAAAGGCACATGTGCGGTGATGTAGGCGGTGAAGGCACAGAGGGGGTTGAAGCAGAGCCAGGAGGAGCATGGAGATTGGGCTTCAGCCATTGGGTGGAGCGGATCTGTGGAAGGTTCTCCAGCAGAGGCCTCTTCCTCACAGCTTCACCCTTGACTCTTCTCTCTGTCTGGAGGTGTTATTTTGCTCCCTTTACTGGTCATCTCTTCTGCCTCCATTTGCCAAGCACCCAGTTAGGTGTTGAACACACTCATCTCTTTGGAACACCCCCGCAGGTGTATCCTGGGTGTGTTATGGACTCTGTAACACAAGAGATATCTGGGGTTTGAAGAGGTTGAGTGATTTGCTAGTGGCCAAAAGGCTATGAAATAATTCTGGAGATGGGATAGTAAATGCTGGAGGTGGGATTAAGGTCTGAAGCCTTTGGCTTTTCTCCTCTGGGCTACTGCTGGAGGGGAGTCAGAGCTGGGTAGGAAAAAAGTGAGTTACCTTGGATGGGCCACTGAACACGGAGGTGTGGCTAGGAAGGCCCCTGGCACAAGAGGCCTTTGGGTAGAGTTAGCTGAGTGGCCAGGCCTTGGTGGATTACCTAGAGAGCTGGGTGTGGTATAGAGGTTGCCACGTGTGGCCCATGCCTTCCCTCCCTGCTGACTGCCAAGTTTGAAAACCTGTACACCACAGTAACACAAATGGTTGCTTAGCTGGGGGATTTGTGTTTTAGCCACAATTTGATCCCTTCTCTTTACAGTTTGTCTGTTCTGTTTCCTGGGCTTCAGTCCTGCTGTGCAGGCAGGACTGGAATGTAGCATGCACACAATTGACTTTTCCACACTATCCTGTTGTGTGAACTCTGTTCCTATAGAATATTGTTTACTCCCCTGGGAGGAATACCACCAAAGGAATGGCCTGGGGAAGATGCTTCCTTAGCAATGGAGGGTAAGCATTCAAGGATGTTATGTAAACATCCTTTCAGGCACAGAAATCTTTATGGCTCTGATACAGCAAAGTTTTTTGATTCATGGTCTGATCATCAGAATGCATTTGTCTCTCAAACCCTGTCCTTTGTCCTCACCTCATAAGCCACCTACCTATTCGGTGGTGATCACCATAGAAGAATTAGCATTTTGATTTTATGCTGTTTGATTAACAGTCTTCTTATGCCACCAATCCTGAATTGAAGGGAGTTAGCAGGTTGTAAACAAGCCCTGGCCAGCGTGTCCCAGTCATGGGGTACAAGGTGCTCTGCTTCAGCTATCCCTCTCAGCAATTCCAAAGTATATGGAGATGTAGCTTCAGATGAGGACTTGGCACATTTATTTATTTGTTTGTTTCATTTTTCTTTATTAAGAAATTTTCTACTCACTCCACATACCACCCACAGATCCTCCCTCCCCCCTCCTCCCACGTCCAACCCTCTCTCCCAAGCCCCCCCCCCCCTCCCCGAATCCCCATATCCCCCAAATCAAGGTTCCCCCATGGGGAGTCAGCAGAGTCCAGCACACTGAGCCTAGGCAGGTCCAAGCCCCTCCCCACTGCACCAAGGCTGCGAAAGGCGTCACACCACAGGCACCAGATTCCCAGAAGCCTGCCCACAGACCAGGGACAGATCCCGATTCCCCTGCCTGGGTGCCCCCCCAAACAGTTCGAGCCAAACAACTGTCTTCTGTATCCAGAGGGCCTTGTCCAGTCCCATGGGGGCTCTACAGCCACCAGTCCACAGTTCATGGGCTTCCACCAGTGTGGCCGGTCATCTCTGCATGGAGGACTTGGCACATTTAAACCCCTCAAGTGTCCTATAGGGAAAGGAATAGGCTCATACTTTGCACATATTCCCCACTGAGGAAAAACACCATCAACTCTTCCCTCAAGGGGTTGGAAATGCACTGGGACCACAAAGGCAAGCTTAGGGATGCCTCAGCATCCTTCCTTTTGAGCTAACGGGATCTCTCGGGATAATGCAAAAGCACCAACTTGTGGGAAGCAGAGGAAGGGCTAGCAGAAAACATTCTGTCTTCTGAATCATAAGACTGGGAATGAGAGGGGAAGGGGTTGAAGCCTTCAGCCCCCTCTCTGTCTGAAGGGGCTGTCTGTCTGGTGGTTTCTCCTTGTACTGGTAGGACAGGAGTAGTTTGCAAAGGCTGAATTACTAAGGTGATCAGATTAAAAGGGACCAGACACTTAATGGGCTCACCTCTCCCTGCCCATGAGCTTGTTTAAAATAACACATCTTTCCATTGCTTTATGGCAATGGACCCTATGGTGGCAGCCAGTAACAGTATGTGTCCATATATTCTGACAGGTCATAGAAATCTGTTTTTTTTTTTTTCTCCCTCATGCTTTTAGCATCATGCCCAATAAACATATGTGGTCATCTCTTTTGCTTTTGGTTTGTCCCATGATTATCCTGGTGTCCTGGAGTGAGATTCTTGTGTGCTTTCCAAAACCATATACCTCTCATTCCCTATGTTTTGGTCAGGTCCCTGTTTGGGTGCCACCTGTTTCAACCTGCCAATGATTAGTGCAACTCAAGAGTCAACAGAACCAGGGGCCTCAAGACTCCACAAGAGCCTTTTATCAGTATTCTGTGGGGTGTTTATTTGGATAGTTCAGAGTTCAAAGCAGGGACAGAGAAACCATGGGAAATATACATATTAATTATTGTTCTCACCAGATGTGCTCCGGAGACAGAAGGTCTCATGGCCGAATGCCCTAAGCTACATTGCTAAGGAGGGGAGAGGAAAGATCTTTCCTGAGGCATTCCTTGGGCAGGCAGAGACATTCCTCCCAGAGAACTAAATGAACTTCTCCAGGAACACAGTTCACGAAAGATGGCGCGGGGAAGTCTGTCATATGAATGCTACACTGGGTCACTGTGGGTCCCCTGGAGCTCTCATGTTCTCTGCTTCCCTTCCTCCCTGGGGACCAGGAGGCCTGGAGGCTGCCAGGCACCTACGTGGTGGTGCTGACCGAGAAGACACAGCGACTGCAGATTGAACAAGCCGTCCACCGCCTGCAGACCCGGGCTGCCCGCCGGGGTTATGTCATCAAGGTTCTGCACGTCTTCTATGACCTCTTCCCTGGCTTCTTGGTGAAGATGAGCAGTGACCTGCTGGGCCTGGTGAGCCTCTTGGGCGTGGCACTTCCTGGGTCTAGACTGACCTTAGCATGCCCACTGCTGAGTCAGGACCTATGAACTCTTCCTGGGTCACAACAGTGGTTCCCGGTTCCCTGATAGCTGCCTTGTAACTTTGGCTGTGTCCCAGTGCTATGTCTACATCCACTGGAGGACAGAAGGATCACAAGACAGTAGCAGCAGAGCTTGGCCCCTACCCAATCGCATGCTTGTCTGCCTCCAGGAGGGGAGAATGAGGAGAGGATGTTGAAACCTGGAGGAATGGCACCTGAGGATGGGGCTACTGTTAACTGAGGGGCTTTTGAAGCTAAGTGCTATGGGTCTCTGGCTTCTGTAGGCCCTGCAGTTACCCCACGTGGAGTACATTGAGGAAGACTCCTTTGTCTTCGCCCAGAGCGTCCCGTGGAACCTGGAGCGGATTATCCCAGCAGGGCACCAGACGGAGGAATACAGCTCCTCCAGTAAGGTCCCCAGGAAGCCTCCAGCCCTCACTTGCTTTGCTCTGAGCCCCCTCCCCACTTGCTAGGGCTCCAGAGTCCGCACTGCCCTCTTCTGTCTTCTCTGCATTGATCCATGCAGAATGCAAGTCTTCCCTTAAACGACCCTCCCGTCCAGCTTCTCATCCTTGTCGGCTTCATCTCCCCCTCCTCCCCCCATGCTTCACCTCTCTCGGGGAAGAGGCTGAACCTGACTGACCCACTATCTGTGGGATACCTAGCCCTGTAGACTGGGGCAGACCCCTCAGCAGGACAGACACAGCCCACTTCAGTTGCTCCTATCTAGATATCTAAGTCTCCCAGTTCACCTTGCCCCCCACCTCCAGTGCCATCAGACTGCTGAAGGCTCCCTCCATCTGTCACTAGGCCTCTTCTGCCTAGTGGGTCTTGCTTTCAGAGATGGAGGAAGGTGGCCTGGGTCTGGGGGGATTGTGAGAGATCCCGAGTCGAGGAAGGCTGAAAGGTACCCGCTTTGGGAAAGGATCAGGTTCTGTGGAGTCTGAAGGGTCTGTCTCCTGTGGAGCTTCTAGTATGTAAGGAAGGTTAATCTATTGCTTAAGTAGACGGGGCATGGATTAGATGAGATGGATGAAACCTGGTAGCTGGGAGTGTCTGAGCTTCTTAGGCTGCATCCAACCAGCCAGAGTGCCCCCTGGGGGTAGCCACAGGGCTCTCTGTGCCAGGCCACAGGCTGGGAGTGACAAGCTAAGGTTCCTTTTCCTTTGGGACACCTTGCCCTGCCCCCTTACCATACCTACCAGGGACTGAAGTTGGCCTAAGGCCTGCTAGGAAAGTACTCTGAGACTTAACCGTATCCCCAGCCCCAGGATGGATTTTTTTTTTAAAGATTCATTCATTTTTATTTTATGTGTATAAGTGTTTTGTCTGAATGTATGTGTATGCACCATGTGTATACAGTGTCCGCAGAGGCTAGAAGAGGGCACTGTGTCTTCTGGAACTGGGGTTACACATGGTTGTTGGGTACCATGTGGGTGCTGGGAACAGAACCTAGTTCCTTTCCAAGAGCAACATGTGCTCTCAGTCATTGAACCATCTCTCTAGTCCCCGAGGCTGAGAATTTTTGAGAGTGGCTGCAGCCTTGGACTCCCCCTTCCTTTCCTCCATTCTCCTAGCTCTCCTTCCATAGGAGCCAGATATGTGCTACCCTTCCCAGGCTCCCTGCAGGCACCCCTTCCCTGCCCCCAGTGTCTCATGTTGAGCTCACCCCTGCCTTGTGCCTGCTTCTTGGAGACTCTCACCCACTCGGGGATGGAAGGTGTAGGTATCAAGCTCATGGTGAGCTTCCTGTGCCGAGTTCCCACCTGGCCTCAGTGGAGGAAGAAATAGCCCATGGGCTTCCCTGGCCCTGGCCCTGAGTGGTGAATGTGTGGACTCAGAGCCTCAGTTTCCTCTCTGGGAATGTGCCAGCCAGGATACTAGGCAGCCCTGTTAGTTTCTTTCTGTCTTTTCATCCCTTGTCTCGGTGAGCTGGAAGAGGCCTATGCTGGGGAGATCGGTTTATTTTATCCTATAACATTATGCTTTGAATGTCCTACTGCTGTCTCACATGGAACTGGATAGCTCAGCTCACCTCCTGGGGCTGTCATTTGCCAGCTTCAGGCACTGGGCAGCTCCCTGCTCTCTCCGTGCCTCACTCCTTGAGGTAAAACAGATTCAGTAACATGCAGCTTGCAAAGAGTGTGGGGAGATCCCATGAGCTGTCTAATCTGTAGGGTGGTGGACAGCTCAGTACATGAGCAATAACCTTAACCCCACGACTGTTCTCCCCTCTCACGAATGCTGCCACGGGAAGATGGAAGTGGCCAGGTAGAGGTATATCTCTTAGACACCAGCATCCAGAGTGACCACCGGGAAATTGAGGGCAGGGTCACCATCACCGACTTCAACAGTGTGCCTGAGGAGGATGGGACACGCTTCCACAGGCAGGTGAGTGTCTCACTCTCACTTCATCTCAGAGGTGGGTGGAGGTGGGCAGAGGTGCCACCCCCGGAGAATCACGTCAGCACTACCCGACTTCCCCTGCTATTTGTGAGGTGGGATGTCAGTCTGTCCAGGCATCTACTGATATATCACGGGGTGAGTAAAGTCGTCTCACGTGATCCCTGTGTTGATTGAGCAGGCGAGCAAGTGTGACAGCCATGGCACCCACCTGGCTGGCGTGGTCGGCGGCCGGGATGCTGGTGTGGCCAAGGGCACCAGCCTGCGCAGTCTGCGTGTGCTCAACTGTCAAGGGAAGGGCACAGTCAGCAGCACCCTCGTAGGTGAGTGGCACTCTGGGTTCTACCCTCTGTGTGAAGCTGGCCAAAGCTTAGCAGGAACTAAGGTCTCGTAGTCAGGTGGTCTCTGCTACAGTTGAGGGTGATAGAATTGGCATGGTCCCAGGGATAGAGAAGGCGGGGGGAAACTGAGGCTTGGGAGGGGGCCAGGCTCATGCCAGGTGGGTCTCTGGGTGCGTGCTCTTCCACAGCTCCCCACTGTTCCCTTTGGCAGTATCTTTACATTACTGTCGTTTATCATGTTGCATTAGACCATGAAGCCCTGAGGTGGTAGAAGCCATGTTTCTCCATCTGTGTACCTACCACCAGAGCCAGGGCGCGCACTTGGTGGAGGGACTGCAGCAGATCTTTCCAGACTTCTGCAGGTTACTCTATCAGTCCACTCCAGTGGGTACCCAGAGGGCTAGAACTTTGGTATGTAGGTAGGGGAGAGGGAGGGAGGGAGTACTGGCTTACTGTGTCTCACTGTGCTGGGCATGTGAGTGCAAGGCTTGGCAGACAACCCTGAAGCTGGCGTGAGATGGTTGTTACACAGTCAGGAATCCCAGCCAGAGAGGGTGACTTGGCCAGGGTCCACAGTGGAAGCCGACCAGCCTCTGGGGAAGGAGCGGCTAATTAATGGTTTGACTGCCACCAACCAGTCAGATGCTGGCCCTGAGCTGTCTCAGGCAGCATGTGGGAGCCAGCTTGGTCCATGAGCCCTGCCTGGGACTTCAGCTGTTTATCTATCTATCTATCTATCTATCTATCTATCTATCTATCTATCTATCCATCCATCCATCCATCCATCCATCCATCCATCCATCCATCCATCTATCTATCTATCTATCTATCTATCTATCTATCTATCTATCTATCTATTATTTATTCATTCATTTATTTATTTTTATGAGCATGAATGTTTTGGCTGCATGCATGTGTGTGTATCAGGTACATACCTGGTGCCCACAGAGGTCAGAAGAGGGGGTCAAATCCTCTGGAACTGGAGTACAGTTGGTTGTGAGCTACCACGTAGATGCTGGGATCTGAACCCTGGTCCTCTCCGAGAGCATCACGTGCTCTGGATCACTGAGTCATCTTTCCAGCCCTGTGCCTGGGACTTTAGAGCACAGTCATCGACACACATCTAAATCGATAGCCTCTGTCCCATCGGTGACCTCTTGTGCCGGTCCCACCCCCTTATTGACTAACCCCAGTCCAGCTTGCCACCCTGAAGGCCACCGTGTAGAAAAAGACCGCTCATTCCCTGGAAGTCTTTACTCAGGCCAGGCTGCGGCCTCTGGAGGGCTTCTTGTGGGAGAATGTTACCCTCTTCCAGGTCCCCACCAGTGCATAGAAAGCTCCTAGGACATTACAGGGGAGAGGGGGCTCAGCATGAGGGAGCTGTCACTTCCGCCCTGGCCACAGGGTCCTCTCTATGAAGCTGAGGGGGTAAAGGGGTCAGGTCTAAGCGGTTCTACACAAGCCAGGACCTGATAGCCAGTTGTAATCCCAAATGTCACCTACACTCCTGCGTCTAGTTCACTGCCCCTTACCTCCTCCTGGTGTGAGGGGCCTCACCAGCCAACCCTTATGAATATGGTCCTGGACTCCAGTTCCCAGCTCAGTCACAGCCCCCCCCCCCCCAGGAACACCTAGATCTAGAAGGTTCTAAGAGGTTGGCTTGGCCATACTGTGTGCGACAGAACAGGAGCCTGAACAGGAATGAAGCTGTAGGACGGGACAGCTGGCTAAGGCAGGTCCAGCTTAGGGGCTGGCAAGGGTTAGAGTTATCTCTAGGGTGGGCCTGCGGCAGACTTGATCTTCGTGCTCATTCAAAGTGAGGAGCAGAACGTTGCTGGTGTCGAGCAGAGTCACATCCTTGTGGTGGAGAGTTGTGGGAGTGCCGTGGCATCTTTAACTCCTGAGGCAATATAAACAGCATTTGTTCCTGCTTTATAGAGGGTGGATTGGCAACTTGTGAGTGGGTGCCAGGGTGGCCTCTGGTTGATTTGAAAACTCCAAGTGTGGTGAGGGGCCTCTGAGCAGGCCTCAGGGGGAGGTGGAGGTTTGTGAAGCCCGAGGAATGCCAAGCCTCTCTCATTTCTGGAGGACTAGGAATTTTCTGGAAAGGCATAAAACAAAGTTTGGTGAGGATTCCATAAGTTTGCATAGTCAGGTTCCCTGAGAAGCTGGTGTGAAGAAGTTAAAAGTGGAGAAAATGTTCTCCTTTTTAAAGATAGTGTTTTGTAAAAATTCATTGTTTGTTTGACAAATTCATACATCTGTATATTTTGATTATTTTACTCCTCTATTATCTTACCTCCCTTCCCCTCTGCTGAACCCCCTCTTCTTTCCAACAGGTCTCCCTTCTATTTTCATGTCTTTTGCTTTCTAGTTTGTTTTGGGGCGCACTGAGTGTCATTACTGTTGCTAGCGTGAGCGCGAGGTGGGGGGGTATTTACTGGAGAATGAGCCACCTAACAGTGTACCGCTGAAGAAAATGCTATCCCTCACCCCAGCCGCCATTGCCTGCTAGTAGCTCCTTAGGGAAGCATGGGGGCTTCGTGAGCCCCTCTGCCATCCATGATAGAGGGTTACCTCTCTTGTGAGGTAACCATGGCTACTGTGAGTTCAACGGCCTTGTCACGTTCAGAGGATAACATTCTCAGCACTCCTTCCTATCCCCTGGTTCTTCTATAATTCCTTACTCTCTCTTCTATGATGTTCCTTGAGCCTTGTAGAAGGGGGTTTGGTAAGGATGTCCCGTTACGGCTGAGCACTGACAGTCACTGATTCTCAGAGCTTTGACTGGTTACGAGTTTCTGCATTAACTGCTGCCCAGTTCAAAAAGCAGCTTCGCTGACCAAGGTTGAGAGTAGCACAAATCTGTGGGTACCAGCAGAAATATTTATAAGGCAGTTTGGCAATATGACTATTTAGCAAAACAACAGTAGCAGGTTTCCCTTTAGGGCTTATGACCTTCCCAGCCATGGTTTTTTTGACCAGGTTTACAGTACCAGGTATAAATCCCCTCCTGTGGAGTGGGCCTCAGATCCAAGCAGAAAGCAGTTGGTTACCCTCATGATAGCCATGCCATTATTGCAACAGTGAGCATGTGTTGCTAAGCAGATTGGTATTGAACTCACAGGGCTAACAGCTGGGTAAGACTGTTGACTTTTCTCTTTCGCCGGCCTGCATAGCATCCTTCAGCTGAGAGAGCTAGGCAGCAGGGAGGAAGCTTCCAACTCAGTTCTAGCTTGATTTCTCTATGTCCTGTGCATTAGTCAGGGTTCTCCAGAGTAACCTAACTTATAGAAAGAATCTCTCTTTACATATATAGAGGACCTGTAAGAATGACTTACAGGTCAGCTAACAAACAATGGTGACTATGAATGGAAAGTCCAGGAATCCAGTAGTTGCTCAGTCCACGAGGCTGGATGTCTCAGTAGACATTGGAATCCCAAAGAAGTCGGCTCTAATGCAGTGAAAGAATCACTTGCTAGTGAGGAGAGAGCAAGCAGGCAAAGAGCAAACACTTCCTTCAATGGCCTTACACAGGCTTCCAGCAGAAGGCGTGGCTCAGATTAGAGGTGGATTTTTCCAACCCAAAAGATCTGGATTAAAGGTGTGTCTTCCCACCTCAAAGATCTGGATTAGAAGTAGATCTTGCCACTTCAAATTCAGCAACAATCCCTCATAGGTGTGCCCTCCATTTCTGGGTTTTAGTTAATTCCAGATGTAGTTGACGACCAAGAATGGTCATCACATCCTGCAACCAAAGTGTGTGGTGTTTTCAGCAATGATGTCTCAGCATGTAGTTCTGGGGAACACGCAGCTCCTTCAGTTCTCAGTCTAAACTGAAGTCTAGGGGCCGTTTTCCTCCTTCAGGGACCCAGGCTTTTTCTCTCAAGGCATTCAATAGATTGGATGAGGCCAACCAATGTTGTGGAGGTCATCCACTTTACTCAAAGAAAGTGAGCAAATGATTTAAATGTCAGTCAGATAACAAAAATACTGCAGTAAGGGTTGGTTAAGCATTAGGGCACCAAACTACCACAAAGTGATCCATCACGTTGTGCCGCTGAGGGAAAGAACTAGGGTTTTTTTGTTTGTTTGTTTTTTGCAGGTCTGGAGTTTATTTGGAAGAGCCAGCTAGTCCAGCCTTCAGGGCCAGTAGTAGTGCTGCTACCCCTGGCGGGTGGGTATAGCAGGATCCTCAACATGGCCTGCCAGCGCCTGGCAAGGACTGGGGTAGTGTTGGTTGCTGCAGCTGGCAACTTCCGGGATGATGCCTGCCTCTACTCCCCAGCTTCTGCACCAGAGGTAGGTGCCAGTCGGTGCCATTCCCCCAGAACAAAGGGAAGGTGGCAGATCCCCCCCCCCGCCCCCGCTGGCTGAGTTCCCAAGTGGGACCCTGGTGGGACTCAGGTCTTCCCCACTCCAACCCACTGTCCTGTCCAATCCCTTAACCTCCCTCCTCATTGTCCAGCTCTTTACCCATAACCGGCCCTAGTGAGATTGGGGGTTACTGCCAGCACCAAAGCCCTCATGTAATGACCATCAGAGTATCCACCATGGCAGGGGCTGTGGCAGGTGCATCCTGGGAGGGGCTTTCCTGGAGGAGCTGACAGTCCAGCGGGTCCATCCTCATCTGAGGGACACCCGCAGGGCATCTGTTATGCAGTGGACTATTAATGCTGGGAGTGCAGGAGTGGGAGGCACCTGTCTCAGTTCAAGGCCTCCTATAACCCAGCTTGCCCTCCCTCACCACCACAGCTTACCAAACTGCTGAATTTAACATTGCTAAGGCCCCGCCTGACTCCTCCATCTTGCCTGTTCTAGGCTTCTACACAGTACCCTGCCTGCCTGACAGAAGAACCCTCCCTACCCACCCAGTCTCCTCACGAGAACATGGGGCTCCACAGGGACTCAGGAATGGGGTCTGGCACATGGTGGGCAGCTTTGGCTAAGGCGTAATGCCAGCGTTTCCCCCTGAGGAGCTGCATTTCTCATAGGGGACAGCATTCCAGTGGGACATATGGGGGAGTTGGTGTTAGCTAGTCCAGAGGCAAGACCTCCCTACCCCCATGGTGACCCTCTTCTTTCTCTGCTACCCACCTCCTCACCTTGCCAGGTCATCACAGTTGGGGCCACCAATGTCCAGGACCAGCCAGTCACCCTGGGGACCTTGGGGACCAACTTTGGCCGCTGTGTGGACCTCTTTGCTCCCGGGAAGGACATCATTGGTGCCTCCAGTGACTGCAGCACGTGCTTCACGTCCCAGAGTGGGACGTCACAGGCTGCTGCCCATGTGGCTGGTGAGTCTCCACCCCACCCTCCTGCCATCATGGCCCTTTGGCAGGCAGCAGGGTCTGTCTGTACCCTGACCCTCTGGGACAGGTCCTGTGCCTGAGGGCAAGTGTGAGGGTGACCTGATGGTGCCTGTGGTGAGCAGCTTTCTGTCAGGGTGGTACAGTGTCTGAGGAGGAGGCGCTTGACTTGAGGCTTCAGAAGGTTCAGCTCACACTCACTTGGCACCTTTATTTTAGGGTATGCCATGGTGGGGAATGTGTGGCAGAGCAAAACTGCTCAGCAGAGAGGTCTTTTGACCTATGACACACCCCCAATGACCTATTTCTATTAGGACCACATTTTCTGGAAATTCTGTCTCCTCCGGTGACCAAGCCTTCAACATACAGGTTTTTTGGGGGGCATTTAAGAATCAAACTATCACAATGTCCTGAAGAACACTGGGTGTACCAGGGAAGGGCGTACAAACAAATGGAAGAGAAAGTAGTCAGGGCTCTCTTAGGGGGAACCCCATGGAGGTACCTATACAGCCTTGGGGTCAGGGAAGCCTCCCTGGAGGAGTTTGATGTGGGATTTGGTGGATGGCTTCACCTAGCACACATCTGCAGTTGCTGAGGCCCATAGGCAGGAGAGGATATCTTCTTACCTGATTTTCACCAAGGGAGGGATTGCAGTTACTTAAATTTTCAGACGAGCAGGTTTTATATGTGTGCGCATGCATGAAATATGTGTGCATGTGTTTGTCCCTTCATATGCACCCGGGCAGGAGTCCTGTGGTTGGGAAGGGAGGCCAGGTCACCCACCTTCTCTAATTCTGCACCCCCAGGCATTGTAGCCATGATGTTGACTCTGGAGCCAGAGCTCACTTCGGCCGAGCTGCGGCAGAGGCTGATTCACTTCTCTACCAAAGACGTCATCAACATGGCCTGGTTCCCTGAAGACCAGCGGGTGCTGACCCCCAACCTGGTGGCCACACTGCCCCCCAGCACTCATGGGACCGGTGAGCAGGGTGGCAGGGAGGGCACACTGTCCCCTTCCTGGTTCTCACGAGAGGGTTTTCATTCCTTGGCTATAGTTTCAGGGTGGAGGCTCTGAAACGGCTTGCTGACATTTTCATGATGTTATTTCCACGGGAAAACAGTGAGCTTGAAGGCCCCTCTTTCCTACCATCAACTGAGGCTTTCCTTAACATCCCAAGACCCTACTCATCTAGGGCTTGTTGCAGGTGGGCAGCTCCTCTGCAGGACGGTGTGGTCAGCACACTCAGGGCCCACACGTACAGCTATTGCTACTGCCCGCTGTGCCCCAGAAGAGGAGCTGCTGAGCTGTTCCAGCTTCTCCAGGAGCGGGAGGCGACGGGGTGATCGGATTGAGGTACCCTGGCTGTTTGTGTCTATCCCTCACCAGTCCCAGCCCTCTGCAGCTGCAGCTGGTTGGTCCCTGAGTTGTCTTCTAGTTCCCATTTTTCAGGCTTAAAGGTGTGATCAGAGATCCCCATCCAGGATGGGCAGTGCCCACTGGGCATGCAGGCAGGGCCTTGTGCTGGGACATCTTAAGAGCTACTTCACTGTGTTGGTCTCTGGAGCTGGGGTGAGGGGCATGCAGATGCTGTGTGACACTGAGTTTGGAGGAGGGCCAGGTCCTGGGACAGCTCCTGGGACTCTTTCCAGGCTGGGGCTGGAGCTGGTATGTCAGCCACCCAATGTCTCTGCTTGGAAGCAGAGTCTCTGAGTCTGGAAATTTCATACGGAGCTGCCTGGAGATGGAACAGTCTGTTTTGGGTCTGGGTGAGCTCCTTGTCCCTGGAGCAGTGGGGATAAGGATGATGCTGAGGCCTCCACGGGTCCCAACTGGGTGCCTGTGTCCCTTTGTCCCAGCCTTGTATTCTTTTCTTACTGGTTCTTGTTTTTCTGTGGTCCTCAGGCTATAGAGGGGCAGCAGGTCTGCAAGGCCCTCAGTGCATTTGGAGGGGAGGGTGTCTTCGCTGTCGCCAGGTGCTGCCTGCTTCCCCATGCCAACTGTAGCATCCACACCACGCCTGCAGCCAGAGCTAGCCTGGAGACCCGTGCCCACTGCCACCAGAAGGACCACGTCCTCACAGGTAGGAGTCCAGTCCAAGCTGGGAGAAAGAGGCCCTGTTTTGAAGTGCTTGACTCCAGAGCCTGGTCCTCTAGAACCCGAGATCCAGGGCCCACTTTAAGCTGGCCTCCATTCCTTCCATGTGGTGTGATCCTCTTTCTCCTCGGCTTCCTTCTCAAGAGAGGGATGGAGCCAGTGCCTCCTCAGGGGTGATAATGGCGGGGTGAGGTAGGGCACAGGCTGAGGGTGCCTAGTGCCAACCAAGGGAAGGCTCTGAGGCCTGTCTCCAAGGGGGCAACCTCAGTTTGAATTCTGGCACTCGGCAGTGGGATCAAGTTCTTTATCAGCCCTGTGCTCAGTTTTCTCATCGTGGAGAGCAAGGGTGTATGCCAAGCAGGTAGCCTGGTCCTGGGACAAGGTGCATTAGCTGTCCTTGTCATCTCATTGCCCTACGTCGGGGTTAGGAAGCATAATGGTCACTGTCAGAAACATTCCCAGGCAAGTAGTAGAAATCACAGGCGAAGACCTTGAGTGCCATTAGGGGACGATGGCTGTAAGGTCAGGAGATGGAGCAGTCCTGTATGGATGGAGGATGTTAGAGAGGGCATGAAGGGGTGGGAAGCGCCAAGAATAGCTCGCTCAGGGGCAGATTCTAGTGGACTACAGGCTGGGGAGCCACTGAGGGCTCCAGAGTGAAGGGTGGGGTGGTCAGAGCTCTGGCACAGAATGGATCTGCAGGGTGCAGATGAGCTCAATGGGTGGCTGCAGACTGGACTAGGCAAGGTTCCCTAGTCCTGTTGGTCATGCCTCTGTACTGCGCTCTCTTTTGGATTTGGGAGTGTCAACAGCTAAGCCCCAGGGCATATTCAGAGCAGTGAAAGCCTTTGACCTTCTCTATCTGCAGCCTAGCAGAGCTTCACTCACCAGCTAAGGGAGCTGTCCCTCCAGGCAGAGTGGCTCTACTGAGGTCCCGTAGCTAGGACACTGAGAACTCTAGTCGCCAACACTGTAATGTGCAGAGTCTTTGCCATGCATAGGTCATATGCTGGGACTTCACACATATGGCCTCCATTCCTCTTCACAGTGTCTCTGTGCTCTTGTGCTCGAAATGTTACTAAAGGGAAACCGAGGCAGAGTGGCCACTATCCATGGTTTTGTAGCTGGTGGTGTCCCTTACTCCCAAGACCACAGGGAGTCCCTAGGTGTCCCAGGCAGACCTGGGCTCACACCTTAACTTTTGGTGGTAGGAGGGGGAAGGAACTCAGAGGCTCTGAGTACCTCAGGCTGAGGACCCCCATTCCATGCTTTTCCTAAGAAAGTAAGGCTCCAAGCGGTAGAATGGTTCTGCCAAGCCCACTCAGATGGTCAGTGGCAGGAGTGAAAATCCAGGGATCCTGCTGCTCAAACCAGCATCTGTTCTACTCTGAGCTGAAGCAGCCTCTAGTTGGGGTCAGAAAGACAGGAGGCCCACAGAATTATGGTGTCTGAGCTGGATGTCCTCTGTTCTAGGCTGTAGCTTCCACTGGGAAGTGGAAGACATTGGTGTCCAGCGGCCGGCTATGCTGAGGCCCAGACATCAGCCTGGCCAGTGCGTTGGCCACCGGGAGGCCAGCGTCCATGCTTCCTGCTGCCATGCCCCAGGCCTGGAGTGCAAAATCAAGGAGCATGGGGTCTCAGGTCCTACAGAGCAGGTGAAGGGGATGGAGGTACCTGGGTCCTGTGGGGTGGCTGCCTGTGTTGGTGGTACCCCATGCTGTTCTGTGTCAAGGTAGGGGGTGGATGAGCCAGGCAGCTTTTACTGTTGTATGTTCAGCGTGTGTGTGTGTGTGTGTGTGTGTGTGTGTGTGTGTGTGTGTGTGTG